>PITA01003197.1:115520-144279 GCA_004023965.1 Spilogale gracilis
TTTTTTTTAAAGATTTTATTTATTTGACAGAGAGAAACACAGCTAGAGAGGGAACACAAGCAGGGGGAGTGAGAGAGGGAGAAGCAGGCTTCCCGCCGAGCAGGAAGCCCGATGTGGGGCTCGATCCCGGGTCTCCGGGATCATGACCTGAGCCGAAGGCAGTGGCTTAACCACTGAGCCACCCAGGCGCCGCCTCTTTGTCCTATTTTTGCTCTATTAAGCAGTCTAGAAAATAATTGACTAAGTACAATGACTTCACTGGAACCACAAATCTTAAGAAGAAAAAGGAGCTTCCCCCCTGATTTTCCACTTCCTACTCATACCATTGAACAATGTTGCCCTTTACAGTGCAAATAGGCTCTGTTTAAAATCATAACTCATAAAATAAATCCAGGGTTTATCGTGTACTTTAATAGAGGATTCTTAATTTGTCTTTCTGACTTCTTGTACATATTTGTTAATCAAGAATTTTGAAATTTCTTCGAAGCTTCCGAAGTCTGGGAGAGATGCCAATTTGCAGCGAAGAGCAGCATTTTATTAGTGCATTCATATCTATTAAAATGTAATTCTAATGCACTGACCCAATTTCACAGCACATTGAAAATTTAATTCAACCCCAGATGACTCTCCAGATGTCCCATAATTTTCCAGTGGATGTAGTTATTTAGAAGGCCAGATGAATTTGAACATTTTGGAAGATTGGCAAACTTGTCAACATAATTTTTTTTCTGTGAGTTCAGAAACAGCAACACTTCAAGTAGGCTAATCTTTACAGAATGAAGACCCTTCTATCAAAGATAGCTGAAAGTGGAGGAAATCAGGACAGGATCCAGCCATCCTGTTTCTGACGGCACTGAGACCAGCTAAAGCCTGTCTAAGGCTCGTGAGGGGATTTTCCCATGGCCAGGGTCCCTTGACTTTGTACTAAGCTGGGACAGTTAGAAGGTTAGAAATCAAAGATTTTTTTTTTTTTTTGACTTTGTAGATAGCTGAGGGACAGCAAGCTTTCAAAAGCTGAAAGACAAAGAGGGAACTCAAGATCTAGAATGCATACCTGGACTGCATTATTTCTTTTTTATTTCTGCCTTTGGTGACATTCCTAATAATATATAAGCTTTTGAATCTGGGAGTCCAATTAAGATCTTGACCATACTCTATTGATGGTTTGTGTCAAGTCACTACCTCCTTAGGCTTCTGTTCCCTGATCAGAAAAGAAGACAATAAGAACCCAATGACGTGGAAGGTCATTAATACGGGTCTTAATATTCAGGTCTATAATACTGTAAATTTTATAGAATAACATGACTTAGAAATATGAAATGTGACCAACCAAGATGGCAACCTGCACAGAGGATCTCTTAGCATTTCTCAAAATGTCTTGTTAATACCTGGGGGAGGCATGAGATGTGGGAGTCCCCAAGGGACAAGGTGACAGTTTTCTGGAGCATTTATAGAATGGAGGGAAAAATCTCTTGAAATAAGATTTCTTAGAGACCCAAAATTTACCCCAGCATTCCTATTGCATCACTTTCTCATAATTAAAGCTGCATCTATTTATTTGGCAGAGAGAAACACAGAAGCAGGGGGAGTGAGAGAGGGAGAAGCAGGCTTCCCACTGAGCAGGGAGCCTGATGCAGGGCTCGATCCCAGGACTCTGGGATCATGACCTGAGCCAAAGGCAGATGCTTAATGACTGAGCCACCCAGGTTCCCCAAGATTTAATACTTCTTCAATAGTTAAAGTTTCAGTAAAAGCTCAGAGTTCCCCAATTTCGAATTATTCATTTTTAATAGCTTATGTGTTAAAGGGGCAAACTAATCCAGGTTATCCAATTGATTTGCATTATAAATCATCTTTTTGCCTTAGAAAATAGGCTTTGCTAAAAGTAAATGGATTATTTAACAATGATTTCTTGACCATGGTACCAAAAGCACAGACAAAAAGGTAAAAGTAGGTAAACTGGACTGCATCAAAATTTAAAGACTTCAGTGTATCAAAGAACACAAAGAACAGATTGAAAAACAACCCACGGGATGAGAGAGAAGATATGTGCAAATTATGTATCCAATTAAAGATTAATATCCGAAATATATAAAGAACTTTTATAACTCAACACCATCACCAATAAAACAAGCAACCTAATTATAAAGTGAACAAAGGACTTGAGCAGACATTTCTCCAAAGAAGATATATATATATACATATATATGTGTGTATATATATATATATATATATATGAAGATATGGAGACATTTCTCCAAAGAAGATATATATATATGATCAATAAGCACATGAAAAGATGCTCAATCTCACTAATTATTAGGGAAATGCAAATCAAAACTACAGTGAAACACCACCTCACACTCATTAGAATGGCTACTATTAAAAACCAGAAAAGAACAAAGTGTTAGTAGAGGTATAGAAAACTCTGACCCCTTGTGCACCGTTGATGAGAATGTCAAATGGTGCAGCCACTATAGAAAACAGCATGGTAGTTCCTTAAAATTAAAAAAAAGAATTACCACATAATCTAACCACATAATTCAACCTCTGGGTATTATATCCCCCCAAACTGAAAGCAGGGTCTTGGAGAGCTATTCATACTTCCATGGTCATAGCAGCATTACTCACAAGGGCCAAAGGGCAGAATTGCCCATTGACAGATGAATAGAGAAGCAAAATATAGTATGTATATCCAATGGAATATTATTCAGCCTTGTTAAGAAAAGGAAATTCTTATAGGTGCTACAACATGGATGGACCTTAAGGATATAATGTGAAATAAGCCTGTTATAAAAAGACAAATAAAGTATGATTCCACTTACAGGAGGTACCTAGAATTGTCACATTCCTAGAGACAGAAAGCAGAATAATCATTGCCAGAGACTGGAGGGGAGGGTGAAAGGAAGAGTATAGAGTTCCAGCTTCACAAGATTAAAGAGTTCTGGAGATGGTGGCTGGTTATGCTTACATGTCAATAGGAATGCCCTTAATGACACTGAACCACACACTTAAAAATGGTTAGAATGGTAAATTTTATGCTACATGTATTTTATCACAATTGAAAACAATAATAAAGAGAAAAGTAAGTGAATTGTAATATTGGCAAAATTATATTGTTTCTGAATGAACATATAAAATAGCGTACAAAGTAAAGTAGGTTCTTTGTTTCTGTTCTTCTTTTTTTTTTTTTTAGCCTGACTCTAAAAACTAGGCTTTAGGATATGATGTTCTTTATGGGGCATTTTGTATGGGTAAACTATTCAGATTATTTGGATTTTTAAAAATTGCATAAAACATACATGACTTATCTAACCCTGACTGCACAGTAAAATTACCCAGAGAGCTTTTAATAAATAATCATTTTTCATTCTGGGGTCAAGCCCCAATATGGGAGGTTTATATGGTTTTGCTTTTTAAATATCCCTAAATGGCTGTGCTATATGGCCAGAATTGACTGCTCAGGAAACAACTAATCTAAGCTCTCCACCACCGAATTATTTTTATTAGTCAATGATCATTTGATTTGTTCTTGGCACCAATAAACATGGGATCTCCCTCACTGATTACCTCCTCATGATGAAGAGTTCAATACTGCTAGCCCCCACCATGGAAACCCTACAAATAAATACTGTAAGTTCTTAGGTAAATTGAAAACAATTCATAATAGGTTTCAACGGCATGTATTAGATTTGCTTTCAGTCTTGAACAAGATAAATCAATAATCCACTCGATGCTCAGATGTAGTTAATTCTTAGGAAGGCCATTCAAATACCTTTGAGAAAATACAACCATTAACTTGATTAACTTAACAATTAACTGAAGGCCTCTTTGAAGGCTCCTATCAATACAGACCAAATGCGGACCACAGAAATCAAGCAATTACAGAATATTTCCTATGTGTTTGTTCTTGCTCAAGAGACTCCGGCTAGGTGACAAGCCTATCTCCAGAGGTTCTGGTTCATTACTTCCTTTGGGTATTACACCAATAAGCTGCAAAGGTCCAACCCTGAGTTCTTCACATAGTTGTAGCCGTTCTTCGTATTGCCTCACTCATGCTAAAAGTTTGGAGTCAGGGGCTCCTATATGACTCAGTCAGTTAAGTGAACAACTCTTGATTTCAGCTTAGGTCATGATCTCAGGGTTGTGGTATCAAGCCAAAGGTTGGGCTCTGTACTGGGTGTGGAATCTGCTTAAGATTCTCTATCTCCCTCTCCCCTTGTCAACCATGTTCTTCCTCTCTAAAAAAATAAGTTAAAAAATTAAATAAAAAATAAAAATAAAAGTCTTGGCATCACATTGAAATTTTTTTTCCCTCTTCTAGGGGAGGGGCTATACGAATAAACTCCATTTGAAATCTTTGTCCTACACATTGCTGCTTGAGTGATCTTGGTAAAACATAATGTGGTACTTGTTTTTATGCTTGAAGACTTTTAGCTCCTACTCACCTGACGGAGAGTCATGTGAATATTGTAATCTGGTAGTCTTAGCTTTCTAACCGCTTATCACCAATGATGCCCCTGTATGTTGGCTGATATTCAGCTGATGTAGGTTGTACATGCTGGGCTGAGCTCCAAGCTGCAAGTTGGGTCCTTGTCTGGTCCACAGGTCCCACATGCTCCTTGGACTGACAGCTACTTGAAGCATGATCTTCTCAAGGACAACAGAGGGACACTTGTGAACTCTAAGATTTAGGTGGGTATTGGTTCACTGTCACATTGAATTCGTCTGGCCTAAGAAAGTCACATGACATCAGTAGGACAAAGAAGTACACTTCTTCTTCCATGGAGGTCATGAGAAGGATGAGTATTTGCTGAATAATAATTGAATATACCAACAACCTATAAAAGGATAATATTTCTATAATCAATAGCATTGTCAGTATTACTCATTGGTCCTTCTTTGCTATGAAATAAAATGCAGATTTAACACTGCCAAGGTAAAGTTAAATATAGGAGTTGAAATCCGCATGCTTTACTCTAGAGATTTTTCATAATTCCGGTTAAAAAGAAATCAGGGCTATTTCCTGGAAAGAAGCACATAGAAGGTGTGCCTGTCCATTCTGTGACAATTTCACAGGACTGGAAATTATTCCATCATGTATCCTCTGAACTCTTTCCTAAGCCTCCGTCATCACTGCTGGTGGCTCAGCTCCTTGACAGGTATACATAGATAGGACCAAATGTCAGTGCTGTCTTGAAGAACAGGGGCTTTGGAGTCAGGGTGGCTCCAAAGGGTGGCTCAGTTGGTTAACATCCTGGGTCTATCATAGGCTGGCTCTGAACTTGGGCAAATCATGTAAACTCACAAGTCCATAGTTTATTTAGTAAAATTTGCCCAAACTGACAAATAGTTTGCTGTGTTGATTAAATGAGATAAAATATGAAAATACAGTTCAAAATATTAACCAGAAAATACATATCCTTATTTATAGCTTGTCTAGACTGCAATCTCTGTGGGTTTTGTTCTCTTCCACTATATTTACTCAATTTGTCTTTACTTAAGAAGGTGTCATTAGGAGCAAAGCAGATTTTTTCTCTAATGCATAAATAGCTGAGCAGCATTCTTCTATTAATTAATTGTTTTTAGAGACCACCAACAGAAATAGATTACAATAAAAATTGTGAATTATTTAAATTTGGTTTTAATAACATGGGATACCAGCCTTGCTTCAAAATTTCCACTTTGAAATATCACCAAACAGATACTGATCACAAATGAGATAACTTATTGAAGCAAGTGGTTTTTCTCTTTTTTTATTAAAAATGGTAATTATTTCAGAGCGCCTGGGTTGCTCGATCTGTTAAGCATCTGACTTTGGCTCAGGGTCATGATCCTGGGGTTCTGGAATCTAGCCCTGCATGGCACTGCTTGCTCAATGGAGAGCCTGCTTCTCCCTCTCCCTCTGCCCCTCCCTGCCTTTTGTAATCTCTCTCTCTCTCTCAAATAAATAAAATCTTTAAAAAGTTTTTCAAAAAATGAAGTATCTAGTATACTAAAGAAAGAGAAATAGATAAAAGCATCAAATAATCTTTTAAGGGCACCTGGGTGGCTCAGTTGGTTAAGCGTCTGCCTTCCACTCAGGTCATGATCCCAGGGTCCTGGGATCGAGTCCCATATAGGGTTCTCTGCTCCATGGAGAGTCTGCTTCTCTCTCTCCCTTTCCACCTGTGCTCTCTCTTAATAAAAAAATGAATTTTTAAAAATAATCATCAAAAAATAAATAAAATGTTATTCTGAATATAGTATATTTGCACAGTATTCCTATTTATTCCTCTTGGATATCAAGGAAAGCTGCATTAATTATTAGGCCAGACAAACAGATTACCTTGGGGGGTGGTATGATTCGTTCTTTTCAAACACCAAATGCTTCTTTTTCTCTCATTACATATTGGAATCCAAATATAATCATATGTATTCACATGTTAGATAAAATGAGGAATGAACCGGCATATTTAAAACCGTGGCTCTCTTCAATCAAACCTAATTGGAAAATCTAATTAATAATCCTGATAGAGAACAATTATTCCCTCTGGAAAGAGAAGCACTTTGCTGCATTAAAACTATTTAAGTTGACTAAAATTTAGAGTAGACCTAGCAAAGCCAAGTACCATTACCATTACTGTAATGCAAAACTGAACATGTGGACCAAAGTTTATAATGTGAATACATTTTAGTTTCTTTAAGAATATTTAAGTGTTTTATTTCCAATGCACTTACCTTGACATTTAGGGGAAAAAAAAGTCTGAACATTTCAGGGCCTCAGATTCCTACTCTGGACCTGTGAAGAGCTTGGGGTTTAATAGGAGGAGAAAGGACTACACACACAGTTACAGAATAAAATTGGTGCTATACTTACAGATGTGAACAGTGGTGCTTTATTTTGCCTGAGGTTACCGGGAAAATCTTCACCAAAATGGAGATATTTAGTTTAAATTTAAAACTGTTTTTTAGTTTGAACCTGGTTTGGAGCTTACCAAATGAAGAGAGGAAATGAATAAGTAAATGTCTTGCTGAAGAGAAGGGAGCAAAGGCAAGAAGAAATTAACACTCATTGTAGGGGAACTGGAAATAAGATACAAATTGTGTATTGTTCTTCAGTCTCAAATGAGTGACAGGGCACATGGTATCTATGTCGCTGGTTTAAAATGCACTTTCAGTGGAGGAAATAAAACATTGTATTTCAACTAACTTGCTGCTTCTACCAATGATGAACCTACCCTTACTAATTTCCCCTTGTTGGTGTGGAGGCAGCAAAGAGGTTTGCATGAGCCATTGTCAGAGTAATATGCAAGTCCCCAAACAGGAGCACCAGACCCAACCACGTTAACACTCAAGTTCTGTTCAATAGATCTCATTCAGAGATTTGCTACAAAATGTAAGCAAACATTGACAAATACACATAGTGCATTTTACAACTAGGAGAGATACTGAGAGATGGCTAACGGGGTATCAAAAGATGAGGCTGCAAAGATACTCCTGATGCAGGCTCGCTTGGATGTCCTGAGGGGGTCCCTGCCCAGCGATGGGCCCACTTTCATGCAGGGGCTCTGTTAGGGGCTCTCTCTCCGTGTCTTGGCTTGGCTGCTGCCCCTTAGCTCGCCACCTCCTCCTTCAGCCACTTCCTGGCTTCCAGAGGAACCTTGCCCACAATCTGGTCTCTGGGTCCTTTTCCTCCAATCTCTACCGCCCTGTCCCCCACCCTTCCCCAACCATCCCACCTGATTTCTTGATCTCCAACCTGTGTGCCCAACCACAGAACGCAGAAGATTAAAAACAATAGTATATAGGCATGGCTTGAAAGGGGATGAAATGAAAAGTGTAATTCTCTCCTTCCCCTGCAGGTTCCTTTCTCCAAAGGGTAAGTGTTGTTATTAACTTTTAATGTTTCTTTCCAGGAAAATGAATGGATAAATACGTTATATTCTCTGACTAGGGTCATTCTTGTGAAAATTTTTGTCAAAAATTTTGGTGACATTGAGGATAGTCTTGAAAAGCAGAATTGTCACCAAAAATTTTCAAGTTTAAAGCAGTTTGCAAAATACTTCCTTTGGATAGTTTTAAATTCTTTTGTTTTTTATTCTCTATCTTGAAACATTAATATTCTATTTTCTCCTTTGTTAATTAGGTTTGTTGGTACATTATCTGTTGTATTACTATTTTGCCCCTAGTTATTTGCTTTTCAATTTCTTTATCCACCTTTTTTTTCTGTTTTCTAGTTGTTTCTTTTTATATTTTCTTAAGTTTATGTCGTTTATTTTCTTAAGTTTATGTCGTTATTCTTTCTACCTTTGGACCTTCCATAGCTTATTCTTTTGCTTTTACTCTTTTTTGTCAGTTACATAGATATGTAAGGCTATGTATTTTTCTCTGCTTTTAAGTTTCAATGTTTATTGCTTTAATTATAATAACCTTGTAAATACTCTGCGATTGCAATTTTGATTATTTCTTTGATCCCAGAACATTTTATGGGAGAAAAATTTTAAGATTCTAAGTGCCGTTTTTTTGTTTGTTTGTTTGTTTTGTTTTGTTTTTAAAGATTTTATTTATTTGACAGAGAGAAACACAGCCAGAGAGGGAACACAACAGCGGGAGTGAGTGAGGGAGAAGCAGGCTTCCTGCCAAACAGGGAGCCCGGTGTGGGACTCGATCCCCGGTCTCCGGTCTCCGGGATCAGGACCCGAGCCAAAGGCAGTCGCTCAACCAACTGAGCCACCCAGGTGCCCCTAAATGCCATTTTTCTTTTTGAGTTTGGTTATTATTTTTTTAGTTTTGCTTCATGCATGTATATTTGTACACTTAGAATGTAGTCTATGCTATTTCTAGTTTTTTTCTAATTGATGGAAATTATTTTGAGAATATGACAGATTGAAATAAAGTATATTCTTTGTTATTAGGATATAGCTTTTAACATATTTTGATGATTATAGCCTTAATTATTTTGTTGAGAACTTCCATTTCTTACATATCTATGGTCTGTTTTGTTTCTACCATTTCTTACCTTTCATGGTTCATTTTGTTGTTGTTGTTGTTATAATATTTATTGGTTAACATTTTCTGCAACTTATTGCTTAGTAATTTTTGCTGTGGATTAGACATTTTGTCATTCTATGTTTTGTCTCGTTCAAATTTCTCTTCCTTAAATTTGAACTTCTCCAATATGAATACCACACCTTCAAATTTTTATTAATGTTTTCTTGGTCTGGATTTGTTCATCTCTTGAAAGATGTCCTTTCTGTATTCCCTTAGATTATCTGCATTTTATACAACATGTATCTGTTGCCTGATCTGTTATAATTTTTATTCATTTTAATCTATATGTTGGCATTTTGAAAAAAAAGTTATATTCAGACTTAATTCTGTCTTCCTGACATCTTTTCTGCTTTCACTACTGTGGGGTCAACTGAACCAGCTTTTAAATGTGCAAACTAATATTCATTTTACTAAGTTTTTTATTTGGGGGAGGGGAATTGGACTCTTCACTTTTTGAAGTTACTTAGTTACTTCTTTGCCAGTGGCATCATCAGGCTTCTTGTAGCCTATGATATAGGACAAAATGATATCACATTTTACAGAAAACAGGTTGAATCCAAAGATTTCTCCTGAAAAGTCTAGCACAAAAAATAGTTTCTGCTGAAAAAACAAAACAAAACAAAACAAAAATAAAAACAAAAGGAGAAACACTTAGATCTTTTAAGAAACTACATTCTCAATAAGAGAGTTAGAGCAGCCCCCAAACGTGCCTAAAGAATAATGAGTACGTATTTACTGTTATCTTATGGGTGGTTTTCTAGTCTCATGGGATTCTCTTACAGATCTGTGGTCAGGTGGGGGGGAGACAGTGGGTTCTCTCACTTGTTTGGGATCGCTGGCCATGGGCTGATCTAGTATGGCCTCTGCTAGGACAAATGGGCTGGGCTGTACGTGTGAGCTCAACCTCTAGCAGCCTGGAAGGGTTTTTCCCAAGGTTCTGGAATATTCCCAGGAGAAAGCATGGGAGTGGGAGATCCCTGACATGCAGACTGGGAACCAGCTTGCTCTCACTTCTGACACGTTCTGTTAGGGGAGTCACGTCCAAAGGGCAGCCCAGACTCAAGAGGTGGGAGAACAGACCTAGCCACCCTCTGATGGTGTTGTAAAGTCAGAGGGCAAAGAGGATGAAGGATGGAAGAATTGAAACACAGTAGCCAGCGATATGTTCCTCCTTGGAATTAAAATTCTTTTGCATTCATCTCTTCCTTTTCATGCACCTCAGGCTTTTAAGAAACTTGAGAATTCTTTATTAAAAGGAAGATAGATAGATAGATAGATAGATAGATAAATAAATGGAAGATTTTTCATCATGTTTTAAAAATGGAAAGAAGCCTATGGGACAACAATTCATTTGGAGGCTCTTAAAATGTATTACTTTATGTCCTGATGTCAGCATTCCCACTTTAACGTTGTGAGATTTTCTTAACTCTGGGAGTATCAGAAATGTTTGCAGAGCAACTTACAAACTTTGCAAGCATCTATATTTTTCAGAATAAAGAAATTGGAGAAAATAATATTTATTCATATAATTTAAGGAAGATGGATTTTACACAGCTACTGTTGGGTTTCATTATAATCATGTTCATTTTCAGGAGTTGTTTTTTGTTCCTGAATGATTAACTTACACATCTGAGATTTGTTAGCATATAAACTATTCCCTGATTCCACAAAAGTTATGTTTGCATTATTTTTCTCATTCATACTGTAAGCAGTATTCGGTTAAATAAACCTCTCTGGGAGGTGCATAACCTTTTGGAATAAAGAGCTTTTCCAGATATATTTGTCTAAATTGGGCAGGCCTGTTTCAGATACATGAACCTTCTTCTAAAAGGAATCCGTGATTTATTCCTTTTCAACTTGTCAAAAACCAACAATGACTTGAAATCATAGTGTTTCATAGAGATGTTATTTGGTAAAACTGCTAGAGATCAAAACCGGAGACGAAAGGAGAACATCCAGAATGTATGCATCAAACATTTTCTTGTCCAACAAACCATTCATATGAAAAAGCAAAAAAACCCAAAAACCAAAAAACAAAACCATTCACATGTGAAGTGAAATGGGGGATTCTGATAATTCTTAAATACTTTAAGAATGCTATTTGACTAGGTTTTAGTAAGGCTTGAGTTATATATTAGGATAATTATTATTTTCTATAAAGATTATTTATTTGAGAGAGAGACGGTGGGAGAGAGCACGAGCAGGGGGCAGGGGCAGAGGGAGAAGCAAAAGAAAAAAAAGGAGAAAATGTTCTAGAACTCTTTCAATCTCTAAAAGACCCTACTTTTCAATAAAATTTACTTGAATCACGATTCTGGTTCAGCATTCGCATTGCCTCTTTTCCCCCAGTTCCCCATACCTTCTTAAAAATCAAAGCTCTTACAAAAACAAGCCAATGCATAGAACTTTCCAATGTGTCCCTCAAAAGAGTGCCATAGAACACTTTAAGACAGTATTTTTTTTTTTTATTTAAAATTTGTGTCCCTTGAGTCATGGAAAACACATTGTTATATCTCTCCAAATTTTTCCCCTTCCACATGCCATTAAGATAAAATGAGAATATGGGATAGAATTCCATGTCCTTCTTTGTTCCCAATTTGGAAGTTGCCATATATAAGCACCCCTTCCAAATTCACCCCTTATGTCTTTTCACAAGCCTCATTAGAAGGATATTTTTTTTTATTTGGGTTAGTTTATTTGCAAAGAGAGATTGAAAATCTGAAGGAGTTATAACTACAATAATGTGGAATATGTTTTTTAAGTAAATGCATCTCACTAGTCCTCTTTATACTTCTTAAAATTTGAAAATATTTGGGGGCACCTGGGTGGATCAGTTGGTTAAGCATCTGACTTCAGCTCAGGTCACGATCTCAGGGTCGTCAGATCGAGCCCTGTCAGCCTCCCCACTCAGAGGACACTTTGCTTGTTCTTTTGCCTCTTCCCCCACTTGTGCTGGTTCTCTTAGTTAAAAAAATAAAATAAAATTGGGGCACCTGGGTGGCTCAGTTGGTTAGGCGACTGCCTTCAGCCCAGGTCATGATCCCGGAGACCCGGGATCGAGTTCCGCATCGGGCTCCCTGCTCAGCGGGAAGCCTGCTTCTCCCTCTCTCACTCCCCCTGCTTGTGTTCCCTCTCTGGCTGTGTTACTCTCTGTCAAATAAATAAAATCTTAAAAAATAAAATAAAATAAAATAAATTAAAAAAAATAAAATCTTTCAAATTTTAAAACATTCAGGGGGAGGGGCGCCTGGGTGGCTCAGTTGGTTAAGCGACTGCCTTCGGCTCAGGTCATGATCCCAGAGACCCGGGATCGAGTCCCACATCGGGCTCCCTGCTGGGCAGGAAGCCTGCTTCTCCCTCTCTCACTCCCCCTGCTTGTGTTCTCCCTCTGGCTGTGTTTCTCTCTGTCAAATAAATAAAATCTTTTAAAAAAAACAAAAAAAACACCCCTATTTAAAAAAAAAAAAAAAACATTCAGGGGGAAAAAGGCCTACCATACCATATTCTCACATTAAAAACACAATTCTATGAAAGGAAAAAGTCAAAAGGTTGTTCTCAAATCCCCTGCCCTTGAGAAAGCCATTGTCAAGAGATTGATATTTATTCTTCCTAACTTTCTCTTACGCTTATTCTGAAGTATGTTATGTACTTACAAAATGATCAGGCTATACATATCAGATTAAACTTGGATGTTCCATTTAAAAATATGTATCTTCCCGTCATTATGTGTATACCTACTAATGATTGCTGAATATTAGCAATCTTTTTAATATTAGCAAATGTTTTGCCAGCTTGGTAAGTAGAGAATGATGTCATTTTACTTTGCATTTTGAAAAATCAACATCACTCATCATCCAGGGAAATACAAATCAAAACCACAAGAAGATACCACCTCACACCTGTCAGAATGGCTAAAATTAACAACACAAGAAACAGGTGTTGGTGAGGATGTGGAGAAAGGGAAATGCAAACTAGTAAAGCTACTGTGGAGAACAGTGTGGAGGTTCCTCAGAAAGTTAAAAATAGAATTACCCTATGACCCAGCAATTGCTCTACTAGGTATTTACCCAAAGGATACAGATTTGAAGGGGTACATGCACCCCAATGTTTATAGCACCATCATCAACAATAGCCAAACTATGGAAAGAGCCCAGATGTCCTTGAGTGGATAAAGGAGATGTGGTGTGTGTATATATATAATGGAATATTACTTGGCCATCAAAAGGAATGAAATCTTGCTGTTTGCAACAACATGGATAGAGCTAGAGTGTATTATGTTAAGCAAAATAAGTCAGTGAAAGAGAAATACCATATGATTTTACTCATATGTGGAATTTATAAAAAAAACAGATGAACATATGGGAGAGGGAAAAGACAGGGACAGAGAGAGATAAAGAAAGAAAGAAACCATGAGAGATTCTTAACTATTGAGAACAAACTGAAGGTTGACAGAGGGAGGTGGGTGAGGATGGGCTAGATGGGGGATGGGTATTAAGGAGAGCACCTGTTGTGATGAGCCCTGGGGGCTATACATAAGTGATGAATCACTGAATTCTACTCCTGGAACCAATATTACACTGTATGTTAACTAACTAGAATTTAAATACAAATGTGAAGAAACAAAATAAAATAATAAAAATTGAATATCAGAAAAAAAGTTACCTGTGAGTTTAGTGTTGCTTACCTGTGAGTTTAGATATTCCAAAATATCTTAATCTAGTAATGGAAAACATCATTTAGAAATCAGTTATTTCTCAGAAACCCTAAAGCTGAGAAGTGCTAAGTATTTCTTGAGCAACTCTTGAATTTTTTTCTATTTCTAATTTCTTTGGATTGCACATAATTCTGAGATTTATGAGCTTATCTTCTCCATCTAGCTGTGCATAATTTTTTTTGGCTAGGAGGAAGACATTCAAAAGAAAAATATTTTTAAGTTATACATTTATTTTGATTTTTTTAAAAAATCAAACAGTAGATAAACTGCAAAATAAAAAATCTTCCCTCTTCCCGCATACCACTTCCCAGAGGCAGCCTCTGTGAACAGCTTGGTATTTATTCTTATGAGCATTTTCTATGCCTAGACCTATATCTATAGCTCATCTAATCTGTGTCTGTTATCTCCATATGTATCTGAATCTAATTTTATATATATATATATATACATATCTTAGACACTAGCTTATCTCTTCCTCTTTAATAGCTATGTAATATTTCACTGTGTTAACTTGCTACAATTTATTAAATCATTTCTTAGTGTTGATAGACAGGTAATTACAGCTTTCATGTTTATATGAATGGTTCATGACACATTCTTGTATGTATATCTTTGCAAACATATGGGAATATATCTGTAGAGTAAATCTATAAAGTGGAACTTTCTGGTCAGAATACAGGCCCACTGAAAAGTTGGTAGATGTGTCCTCCAAAAAGCTCATGTCAATTCATATCCTTATCAGTTGTACATCAGGCTGGTTTCTCTTCCCAGAAATATCATGCCATTCATTACTCAGTCGGATGGGTAGGAAAAAATTCTATCTTTTAAAAAAACAGTTTAAAAAAATGCTGAATGTGGTTAAGCAGCATCCTTTGAAAAAATGTTCTTTTACTCTCCAAGAGATATACCAAATATGTGACCATTAAAGTGGTTTTAAGTTTCTAAGACCTAAAACTTTCCCTTGTGAATCAGTACACAAATAATTAGGGAAAAGGGCCATAGTAATGAAAGAGCCTTTAAACCTATAAGCTGATTTGTTTCAGAAGGAGCAAAAATAGGGACGTCTGGGTGGCTCAGTCCATTAACCATATGACTCTGTTTCAGCTCAGGTCATCATGTCAGGGTGTGGGATCGAACCCCACATCAGGATCTACGCTTGACACGGAGTCTGCTTCTCTCTCTCTTTCCCTTTGCCCCTCTCCTCGCTCACATCTTCTCACTCTAAATTAAATAAATCTTTTTTTTTAAAAAAAAGAGCAAAAGTATTTTTACTAGAAATTAATATTTCAAAATACCTTGATGCATTCTGAAACCCAAGTATCATGATCATCAGGTGTCTTGAGAGCGGCCCATGTGTCAGATACAGTTACAATTAAGACCAAAGTTAGCTCCTAAAACTTGCTCTAGAAAACAGATCAGGACTTTTCAAATTTTCAAGTGCTCATAAATTACTGGACATCTCGTTCAAATGCAGATTTTGATTCAATAATTGTGGGGTGGGTCCAGAATTCTGCATTTCTAAAAACCCATAGGTGATGCTGCTGTACTGGTCTAAAGACCACACTGAGTCCAGAAGGCTTTAACTAGTTTAACTCCTTATTTTGTAGACCCCAGAAATTAGTTACTATACCCCGATACCTGCTTTTTTAGCTTAAAGAAACACACAGAATTTGCGTGTTTCAAGCTAACAAACATCCTATTTGTGGGACATAAATAATGTGAACAGACTTATGAATAATACAACATCTGTAGCTCTTAGAAAATAAAATATAGTTAATTAGGGATCATATGAATTATGTAATCATTATTTTTAATGTTTTTTTCTTTCTAGGTCATTCAAACTGCCATCCACACATGAATAACAAAGAAATTATCATAAACAAGTAGAAATACCCAAAAGGCATGAAGAATTTTGGTACTTCAAAAATGTGGGTCTTATGATAGTACAGATGCAGAAAAGATCGATTTTAGAACTCTAAGACCTATCGAAATGCCTTTGGAACTTGAAATACCTAGAGCCACCAAAATGTTCAAAAGTGAAACAGAAAAAGGTTTCTTCAAAATGCCTAAGCCAACCAAA
This sequence comes from Spilogale gracilis, assembly GCA_004023965.1. NCBI lineage: Eukaryota > Metazoa > Chordata > Mammalia > Carnivora > Mephitidae > Spilogale > Spilogale gracilis. Next base: position 131,348 of record PITA01003197.1, read on the forward strand.
TGTAAGCATATTTGCCATCATGGCCACACCTACCATTGTTTTTGCTGGTCTCAGCCTGGGCCAGGTGGGGCATCCTTCACTACCCGACTGAAGACCTGTGTCAAGTCCATGCTTCCTTCTACTTTGCCCAGGTTGGATTTCTCTCCCCACCATGACGCCCTGCCCGTACTGTTATTTGTCACTCAAGTACAAAACATCCTCTGCTTTACGTGCTTTGGTTATTTGTTGTTTTTCTGATTTCATCCTTAGATTATCCTTAAACTTTAGCAACTGCTTCTTAACTGCATTATATGGTCAACAGTGCCAATCCGAGTGCTGTGAATATTAATACACACATTTCTGAATCAATAAATCCCCTCATGAAATCTACAGCTACAGGGATAAATGCTGTATATTGCAAGGAAATGTGAAAATGAATGAAGGTGGACCATCAGCTGGGGAATGGGCTTATCAGAGTCCTCAAAAATTCAATAAGAAGGAGTAGAAGTTAGAGTCGTAAACAAATGTTCATGTCTTACTAACAGTTAATTCCTTAAGAGTAGTTAGTCACTAGCAGAACTCTAGATTTTAGAAGTCTAGTTCCTGTCTTTGCTACCCAGAAGTGAAGACGAAACTGTGAACCCAGAAGAAGAGCTGGGCTGGAGATGTGTCTGAGGAGCCATTGGGAAAGGAGTAACGGGGAAACTTGGCATCCTAGAACGTGGACCTAGCCAGCCCTGAATTCTCCAGGAAGCTGAGCTGGACACAAGGGTGTGCACCCAGGAAGTTTACTTAGGGAAGTTTCCTCCCAAGGAACTGGACTGAGAAACTGGAAAGAGTAGTACAAGAAAAGTATGGGATCAGGCTCAAAAGGACCATGGGCAATTGGGGCTCCATCCTCCAGGAGGCGCTCTGAGAAGATGCAGAGAATACACTTCAAAGTTGTCCACCACAAGGACAAGGAGAAACTCTCCATCAGTGTTCTTTTCCTGTTAGTCAAGTTATGGGGGTGGGGGGGCACTGTTCATGACCTTACACTTCCAGGATTGCACCTGCTTCAGAAGAGCTGAATGGTTTCCTGAAGGTTTGTTAAGACATGGCCAAGGAGAAGCTGCAGAGCAGAAAGCAAGAGATAGGTGCTGCCACTGACGTGGGGTGCAGGCTGGTGACCCCTTCACCAAGCTGTTGGTGTAGAAAGGTGGGCAAAGAGGATGTGATCAAGGGCACAAGAGGGGCTGTCACCAGCTCTCCGAAGCACATGAGTCTAATGCAAATCTGTCTGCACCGGCAATCGTGAGCACAGGATCATGCGCATCTCTTCTGAACAAGAGTCAGAGAAAGGGGCATGAAGATCAAGGAGTAGCCAGAGAAACTATCTGGGGAGTGGAAGAAGCCAGGGCATTGGGGATATTGCCCTTGCCTAGAACCAAACTCCACCTTTTCTATGCTTCAGACACAGACCATCACCCAGATGGGAGTTTTTCTTTCTCCCTATTTACATTCTTGATATTTGGTTGCTACTTCTCTCAGCTTGCCAACTCTGATACAGCCATGCCATCTGCCAGCCTTTTTCTTTTCTTTTTTTTATTTTTTTACCTGCTCACTTATTTACTTATTGCTTCTGGTGCTCTGAGTTTTAGGGAACGCTGTCAGCTTTTTCTGCTCATAAACTGTCTTAGTTTGGGTTGTTCCAAAAGCTGACCCTGAGGAAAAATTGTGGGGACAAGTAGTCTATTCCTGGGGTACGAGTGACCCCAGAGAGGTCAAGTGGGGAGGGCAGGCAGGGAGGAAGGCAGCCAGTAAGGGTGCATGCCTCAGCAGGTGATCAGCATCCAGTTTTTCTGGGAATTTGCTGCACTGAGGGACAGGGAAGATGGGGTGTCTATGCACGGACTCCAGTTCCTCATGAGCCCGCTGTAGTTCCCAGCTGCCCTGCATACAGGCAGAGCAAGCTCCCCTAGTGCTAAGAAAGCCTCCAGGCAGAGAAATCGGGCAGAGACGTGTGGATGGTTGTGCGGAGGGCATGAGTGTATACTACAGCTGCAAGGAATCCAGAAGACGGCAGAAGGGATCTAGACCGAAGCACCAGTAGCGTCTACACACTCTGAGATGATGTTGCAAAGGGCCTAATATCCAAACATGGAGAAAAACAACAGCAACAAGATGGAAAGATGGCATCTAGAGGGAAAGAACAGTCCATTAGTACAGCACCCAAAGGAATGAAAATTAGCTTTGAAACTGAGGTTCTTTATTAAACTTGGCAGACAAGAGTTTCCCAATGGCATTGAATCTCCTTAAGAAAAATCCCCTTTTGCTATTACTGAAGAACAAATTAGGAAAGAAACCGACACATTTATTGCTTTGGCCTAAAAACAAAGGGCTCACCCTTGTTAAATACCAACTGCTTGGTTCTGCTCCTTTGTGAACCCACGGAAACCTGGTGTGTGTGTGTGTCGAGGGTGGGGGTCGATTCTCTTGCCAGGTCATTGCTCTGGAACACCACCAATGACGGGGAGTCACTCAAAGATCAGAGGGAGTTTCACCTTTTTTTTCCACCCGATGCTTTCTGTTGGGAAAGCTCAATGACAATGTATGCAATTTGCCGGGGATTCAGTGGATTTCACTGTGGATGGAAAACTGCACAGAACATAAAGGAGAAGCTACAAAGGTGCTTTCAGTGGCTTCATAGATTAAAAATTCACCTTGACTCTTTATTTTCTTTACACCCCTCTGCCACAGCCTTAGAGTGAGCTGAGACAGCTACTCCTTCTGTCCTGGGCTTGGCCACATAGCAGGTATGACATGAACCTGAATGTTGGGTTTGTTTTCTTGGCCATTGTGATTCTCCGTGAGAAGAACATGCGCTCAGTAACTGCCACTCCTCCTTCAGAGGGGAGCCAACTGGCCCCCAGTCCCAGCTGGGAGCTTACGTCATGAAACACAACAGCTGAAGGAAAGCTGCCCAGCCCAGCCTATTCTACAAGAGACAAGAGCAGTTAACCTGTCTCAAAGCATGTGGACAGATGTTTTGGTTGTAAACCTCTGAATTTGGGGGTGAATTAGTTATGCAGCATTATTGCAGCATTATAAAAGTTCTCAATAAATACCAAAGGTTTCATTATATAACTTCCACTTGTTTTTATTTATATGTACAGAGTGTTTATTATACCAAAGTATTGATTATCCACAGAGAAGACAGATTGAGGGAGAAGAGTGCAGAATGAAGATGACTTTTTAACTTTCATTCCATCTATTTTGATAGTCAATTTCTATAACTATGCACTACTTGGTGTACTTTATAAAAGGAAAATAAATCTGACAAAATCTGTTTCCACAAGGGAAGAAGAAACAAAATATTATTATATTACATTCGGTCAACATTTAACTACTAAATTAACATTTATATAACAAATTAAAATCTTGCTACTCAAAGTGAGAACCTGGGATCCAGATTCTAGGGTGCCTGGGTGGCTCAATTAGTAAGCGACTGCCTTCAGCTTAGGTCATGATCCTGGAGACCCAGGAGGGAGCCCTGCATCAGGCTCCCTTCGGTTCAGATCCTGATCCCAGAGTCTTGGGATCAAGTCCCACATTGGGCTCCCTGCTCGGCGGGAAGCCTGCTTTTCCCTCTCTCCAACTGCTTATGTTCCCTCTCTAGCTGTGTTTCACTCTGTCAAATAAATAAATAAAATCTTTAAAAAAGAAAAGAAAAGAAAAGAAATCCAGAATCTTGGGGCACCTGGGTGGCTCAGTCAGTTGAGCATCTGCCTTTGGATCAGGTTGTGATCCCGGGCTCCTGAGATCGAACCCCACATCGCATCAAGCTCTCAGGAAGTCTGCTTTTTCCCCCTCTCTCTCTGTTGTTCCCCTGCTTCTGCTCTCTCTGTCAAATAAATAAAATCTTAAAGAGAAAGGAAAGAAATCCGGAATCTTAGACATCAGGTAGACCAGCAAAATCTGTAACAAGATCCCCACATGATTTTTGTGTATAGGCATATTTGAGAACCAGGGCTCTAAAATATTAAACATTTTCATTTTTGCTTTAATTGCCAGAAAAGAAATGATTTAAAAAGAAATGTCCTGGTGGCCAAGCCCAGGACAGAAGGAGTAGCTGTCTCAGCTCACTCTAAGGCTGTGGCAGAGGGGTGTAAAGAAAATAAAGAGTCAAGGTGAATTTTTAATCTATGAAGCCACTGAAAATATAAAAATATTTTATTTAAATTTCTTTCCTAATATGTGAAAAGCATTTGGAAGTATTTTCAAATAGCAAAGATAATTTGTGAAGATAATCTTTTCACAATAGTGAAAAAAAAGGGGTGCCTGGGTGGCTCAGTTGGTTGGGCAACTGCTTTTGGCTGGAGACCAGGGATCAAGCCCCACATGGGGCTTCCTGCTCTGCAGCGGGAAGCGTGCTTCTCCCTCTCTCACTCCCTGTGCTTGTGTTCCCTCTCTAGCTGTGTTTCTGTCAAATAAATAAATAAAATATTTTTTAAAAATAGTGAAAAAAAGAGGGTTAAACTGTGAAACACAAAACTTGATTTTTTTCAGTAACTAGGGAAAACAGGACAATAGAATGAAAATAAAACCAAAAAAATGGGTGTTTACATATTTCAAGAGGAACAGGGTTAATTTAGAAATCATGCTTTTTCTTTCCACATCAAAAATCAATGCTTCCCCTTTCTGAGTGGCGAGTTAGCCAAACCCAGGCTGTCTGGATTCTGCATTTCCAGGTGAACTCACACAGTGTCGCGGGGACATCTTGAGCTAGCCACCTCGTTAACTGCCCCGTCCCAGGCGCCCTGGAAGGGTCTCAACTTCCTGCTTTCTCCTGGAAGTCAAATCCCTCTCCTTCACAAGCTCTCACGTGAATCCCACACTAACTTCTGCCTTTCCCAAAGGAAGTTCCCTGGGCCTGGTATGACTTCACCTCTAATCGTTCATGACATATTTGCATGTGCATTTCCTCAGCATCATTAGTGTCATTAACAAGAGGAGGAGGTTCCTGTTGCCTGGATAGGCACAAGTAGCATATTCATTGTGCCTATTGATTGACCCCACTTCTAGTTTTTCTGTTATGCTCTTACTTTTTAAGAAAATATTCATTTTAGAGAGAGAGTGTGCACACTTGAGCAGTAGATGGGGAGAGGGAGAGAATCCAAATCAGACTCCCTGCTGACCCGGACTTGAAGCTAGATCTCACGAGCCAGACAGAGATCATGACCGGAGTGGACATCAAGTTAGTTGCCTGACTGAGCCACCCAGGGACCCCTGTTATGCTATTACTTTTAAGGTCAAAATATGTAATTTTCCCATCAGTCCTGCCTCCTGTTTTGTGGTGTTCCCTGCAGTGTCCAGGTGATTTAATTTCTTTTGGATTTATTACCTTAACTCTCTCATTTCCACTAGATAATGTTGCTGAGCTTTTTTCCATGGGCTTCTTGGCCATTTGTACATCTTCTGTGGAGGAGAAAATTAAAATCCTTTGGCCATTTTTAAATTGGTTCATTTGTCTTTTGTTGTTGAAGGAGAGGATTTTATATATTATATATTCTATGTTATCAGACATATTACTTTCAAATATTTTCTTCCATTACATGGGTTGCTGTTTCACTTTCTTTGTAGTGTTCTTTGATGCAGGAATTCTTTTTTTTTTTTTTTAAAGATTTTATTTATTTATTTGACAGAGAGAAACACAGCAAGAGAGGGAACACAAGTAAGGGGAGTGAGAGAGGGAGAAGCAGGCTTCCCGCCGAGCAGGCAGCCCGATGCAGGGCTCGATCCCTGGTCCCCAGGATCATGACCTGAGCCGAAGGCAGTCGCCCAACCAACTGAGCCACCCAGGTGCCCCTGATGCAGGAATTCTTATTTTATTAAAACAAATTTGGGGGTGCCTAGATGGCTCAGTAATTAAGTGGCTGCCTTCAGCTCAGGTCATGATCCCGGAGGTCCAGGTTTGAGCCCTGCATCGGGCTCCCTGCGCAGCGGGAAGCCTGCTTCTCCCCGTCTCACTCCCCCTGCTTGTGTTCCCTCTCTAGCTGCGTTTCTGTCAAATAAATAAAATATTAAAAAAAGAAAAACAAATTTGGGACGCCTGGGTGGCTTAGTTGGTTAAGCGTCTGCCTTCAGCTCAGGTCATGATCCCAGGGTCCTGAGAAAGAGTCCTGCGTTGGGCTCCTTGCTTAGTGGGGAGTCTGCTTCTCTCTTTGCCTGCCACTCCCTCTGCTTGTGCTGGCTCGCTCTCTCTCTCTGACAAATAAATAAAATCCTTAAAAATATATAGAAAAATATATAAAAAATATTTTTTCTTTGGGTGCTTGTACGTTAGGTGTACCTAGGTGTCACATGTAAGAAACCATCGTCTAATCCAAAGTCATGGAGATTCAGTCCTATATTTTTGCTAAAACTTTTATAGTTTGACTTCTGGCAACCCATACATATTAATATGCCCACCCAGCACTCTATGTAACCTCTAACATGGTTTACTTTTCTTCATAGCACCTATCATTTCCTGACTTATCATATGTGTTTTATTACATGTATCTCTTCCCCCTACTAGCTTATGAACTCTGTGATAATAGAGAAATTATTTGTTTTATCCACTGCTGTAACCTCAGTGCCTAGAACAAGTGTCTGACACATATGTTCTTAGTAATGATTTGTAAAATGAGCAAGTCAATGAATAAATATCCTTTTGTGCAGAACATTATGTTTAAACTTTTCATCTATTCAAAACTCCCTGGAAAAAATGAACAATGAATGAATTGCTATGATGCCAATGAAAGTTAAAAGATGATGCTGTGAAGACCAAGATCTTGATCATCTTATTATCTGCCTGGCTTTGTGTCATGGCTGGATCTCTTCTAGATGTGAACAAGGATGCAGTTAATAGGAACTGGAGCACAAATTCATATTGCCCCATTATATTATTTTGTTTGATTCTTCTTTCTGTATCACCAGGTGCATTAAGATAATTTCAAAAGGAATTGAAAAGAAAAAGAAATGTTAACCGTTTAATACAATAGGACTTATTATTTATACTTTTTTTCCTAAATGGTCTTCCTAAAATGTCTGAAAGACACTTTAAACCATTAACATATTGAGGATAGCATCTACCAGTAACAGTTTCCTTCCCAAAATATTTTAAAAAATCTTCCTTCACTGTTTTGAACATGAGTTATTTTAAACTTCTAAGAACTTAGCACAGAAAAGCAAACAAAATTCTCAATGCAACCATCATTTCACTATGAGATGGAAAATATCTTGGATCTTATTAGCAAAGTCTGACAAGGTAGGAACAGGACTGAAGGTATGCAAAACTAATCAGACTGTCTCTAGAGTATTTCTTATCTCAAATGTAGTCAGTAAACTCTCAGTACACGGTTATATCTAGATGACCCAGGTACTCATATACATCTGAGCTTATGACTAGCATGAAATGAGTTCAAAATAAAATTTTCTTATAGTACAAGACATGGCAGTCACTAAACTAAGAAGAAGCAAGTGTCATGAAGTATGAAAACACGGCACTTGAGTTCTATTTATTCAAAAGTCTTCACTGAGCGGAGCATGTTCTTTTAACAAATTCAATTACTGATTTGAATATGTATTATATTTTAATTATTGCAGCCATGAAAAGAAAGAAGCACTGGTTCAGGATGCATTTCATAAAAAATATCTAATCAGCTTGAGTTAGTCAATCATTTAAGTTTTTTTTTTCATGAAAATCTAATTTCTAGAACAATTGTGCCTATATTTTTTATAGCTATATCCCTATACTGTGGTCTATTTAGTACATAAATTGTTTTAGAATTATGGTTTATCTCAACTGCTTTTCTAGAGAAGAATTAAATGAAAGAGAAAGGTTTTGGCTTTTTCCTTAATTGTTATATATGTACAGTGAAGAGTAACTTCCTGATTTCACTGCTATGTTTTGTTTAATTCATAACAATGCAGTGCAGATCGACTCTACCCATATATGGAATAGTGAAAGAAGTTTGAAAAGGAATAACTATTAATTAATATAGGCCTTATAGTAATTATATATTTCAGACAAGCTATAATTTCTGGATAGATATTCTGGATAGATATTCATATGTATATTACATAGAAGAGACAGACATCAAAATAAATTTTAATGAATGTATCAAATACTGATGAGCACTTCATTGGGTACTGAAAAGATGCTGTGTCATGAAGTTTTTGTCTGTAAGAAGACACTCATCTCAAGATGGCTTAAAAATATAGGCATTTATTATCTCACTTAGTATGAAGTCAGAAAGAGAGCTGGTCCAAGTTAATTCAAGTTAATTAAAGTCAACAACTTCTTGGAATTCACTCTACTAGTCTTAGTTGGCTGGCTATTACCCTGAGGCCCATCCCTCATGTTCTGATGGTTGTAGTTAGTATCTCCTACCAGGGAAGCCTGAATACAATGTGTAAACCAGCTTGTCCTAGTCAATCCATTTACACAGGGTCAACCCATCCTTAACCAATCATATCGTTCATTACAAAGTCCTCACTCTCACTGGGGAAAATTAAATGTTTTCCTATTTAATCTTATCTGATCTAGGGTTTTCTGTCTAATTCTATTATACAGTCACAAGTAATTAGTGAATGAAATCCATGTACTATCAGCATGTTGTCCATCACTGGTGCGTTTTGGTGGGAGGGAGGAAAAGGGGGAGGAATTGGGAAAAAAGAGAATCAGCTTGGATGAGCAATGGTGACCTTAGTGGACACAGGTGGACCATGCTGTTTTCTACTGCTGGGGTCATCAGCTGGTCCTGCCCAGGTGCTGAGCAGATAGGGGTGTCTTTTGTCTTTTAAGTAGGCTCCATGCCCACAATGGAGCCCATGTGGGGCTTGAATTCAGGACTCTGAGATCAAAACCAGACCTGATATCAAGAGTCAGGCATTTAACCAACTGAGTCACCCTTGTGCCCCATGGGTGTCTGATTTTTAAATTATTACTGACATGCTGGTTTCAACAGAGCTGGTGGACATGCTTTTCTAGACCTCCACTTAACCTTATCTTGGCTGCATTTTCCTTTGGAATTCCTAAATCACGCATGATCCCGTTACAGGGTATGTCTCACTCTTCCATGGCACCGCCATCAAGGGTGGCCGACAGCTCCTGTTCCTCAGCTAATAATCTCAGAAAGCTCTCATTTGGGAAGGCAGATACTTGTGGGGTCAAATTTGCTGCCCTCCAAGAGCTTAGGAGAGTAAAGAGTTGATGGGTGACTGCTTACTCTGACATCCCAGCCTGTCCTATTGGTTCGGATCCTTATGAAACCCTTTGCCTTCAGTAATCTCCAGATGAGAAGGAGGTACCATCTCTAGGGTTCAGCATATATGCACAATTCAAAGTGTTATGTTCAGGCCTCTGTCTACTCTGCCTGATCCACTTGGATTTAGGACGTGTTCAGGTACTAAACTAACTTCCTTAAGCTCTTCCAGAATATTTCTCTCTCACTTATCTCTTTTTATACCTCCTGCATCATGGTTGGGAATGGGATAGGAGCAAATCAATGATTTTGTGGCAGTCCCCACTTATCCTAGCCACAAGTCATCTAGGCTATGGGACGATCTTGAGAGAGAGAAAAAAACCTGATATCTCCTGCATATATCATAAGTAACTTTAGGCACATATAATTTATTACTGATTTATCTCTTACCACAGAGAGCCAGACTCCATTAGTTGACAGGTACTTGCCTTCCACATACTCCAAATCAGAATCTGCATTTTAACAAGATCTCCAGGTAACTCCTATGTATTTTGAAGTTTTAGAAATGCTGCCTTACCAGTTGTGGGGCTTTCTGAGTCCAGAGAAACTAAAAGCAGTAATTAAACAACTGATAAAATAATACTTATTCTGAGCTGAAGACTCAAGTTCGCATATTGAAAGAGGTTCCTGACTTCTGTGCAGAATTGATAAGGAAAGGTAGCAGGCTAAAAACATTCTGATTATATTCCAAAATTTAAATAACAAATGAAAAAAAAACTCAAAGGAAAAAACAGCTGGCATACAAAGCAAAAAGGAAACATTATCTTGTGACAGGCATCATCCACTAGATAGCAGTAGATTAATTATCCAGTAGAGGAAAATGAGAGCAGCTAGAAGGTATGAGGATAACATTACAGAGTGCTGAGGGAAAAGGGCTTATCCCAGAAATTCAATACAGAACAAAGATGGCATTTACCCACCAAGGTAGAATAAAAATATTTGCAAAGATATACAATGATTCAGAAAAATCTAGCATTTAAGTACCCAGCTTGTGGAAAATTCTGGAGGCACAACTCTAACTAAAAAAAAAAATGACCCAGATAGAAATGTCAAGAGATGAAGATGAAAAGGAGAAAGTGATTAGGAAAGAATATTTCAAAATAACTTGCTGGGTCAAATAATAAAAATACTAGCAAAGTTCTTTACACTCTCTATCTTACTCATTCCTCATCACACTTCTGGAAAGTGGATGCATTAGTTACCTTTTGTTATTTAACAAACTACCCCCAAATTTAGCAGTTTAACAAAACAAACAATCATGATTTCACACTTCCTGCAGGTCAAGAATCTGGGAACAGTGTTCAGGCTCAAGAGTTTTCTTGAGGATGGAGTCAGACTGTCAGCCAAGGCTGTAGGCATCTGAAGGTTTGACTATAGCTGAAGGGTCTACTTCCTAGAGGACTTTCCTCACAGGGCTGTGCTGGCGGCTTTGGCTCCTCACCCCATAGGCCTCTCCACTGGGCTGACTGTCCCTGGGACACAGCCGCTGACCTCCCCCTGAGCGAACATTGATTGTGTATGAGAAAGATTCAGAAGCCACAATATCTTTTATGATCTCATCTTGGATGTCACACAGTGTCACTTCCACTTTATTCTAGTCACTAGAAGCAAGAGACAAAATCCATCACCCATCAGAGCAGGGGAGAGCAGAATTAGGCTCCAGTTCTTTGAGGGGAAGGTCAAAGAATGTGTGGACATTTTAATTGAACACAAGGGTATTATTCTCTACATTGAGGTACAAACAAGTTATTTAACTTGTTCAAATTTACATGGTTAGTAAGCAAGGGAGCCAAGACACAAAGCCCAGGCATTCTGACTCACGTGTCCAAGCTCATATCTGCAATGCGAAACTGCCTTTCTTTTTTTTTTTTTTTTAAGATTTTATTTATTTATTTGAGAGAGAGAATGAGTGAGAAAAGCATGAGAGGGGAGAAGGTCAGAGGGAGAAGCATACCTCCACAGAGCTGGGAGCCCGATATGGGACTTGATCCTGAGACTCCAGGATCATGACCTGAGCTGAAGGAAGTGGCTTAACCAACTGAGCCCCCCAGGTGCCCCGTGAAACTGCCTTTCATGAAGAAGTTTAAATTTCCTGAAATGTGTCATACGCATTGCTATGGAAGATGCATACTGCCAGTGATAACAGAAGAAATGCCTGAGATTAGAAGTTCTAATTTATTTTGGCCCAACTCAACAGTTGATGTCAACTCTTGAGAGATGTGGAGAAATGTGACATCCCCAAGATCTAAGAGTAGAAGAGTATTTAGGGAAATGACAGTGGAAAAAGCATTGAGAGAACAGGGCTTCTGGAAGTAAATGGGGAAGAGTTATCTTATTTTTATAAAATAAAAAAATAGAGTATTAGTGCCTGAAAATGCAAGATGATAATTAATGGGATGGAAAAGTTCATCAGATTTCCCATGTTAACCATGAGGAATTTAAACAAACCAGAAAAATAAGGGGAAAAAAGAGGTGATAACAGAGAAAATGAAATAATATGCAGTAGGATTAAGAGACTAAAATCAAGTATATCCCTTGTTACATTAATGTCAATATATTCATTACTCTCATCAAAAAATAGATAGATTGGACATAAAATAGAAAAAGCTAGCTATATACTATTTATAGAAACATACCTGTAGGGGTGCCTGGGTGGCTCAGTTGGTTAAGCGACTGCCTTCGGCTCAGGTCATGATCCTGGAGACCCAGGATTGAGTCCCACATCGGGCTCCCTGCTCGGTGGGAAGCCTGCTTCTCCCTCTCTCACTCCCTCTGCTTGTGTTCCCTCTCTGACTGTGTTTCTCTCTATCAAATAAATAAAATCTTAAAAAAAAAAGAAAGAAATATAGCTGTATATTGATAATGAAAGTTTAAAAATAAGACATTGGATGGAAGGCAAACAAAAAGACATTAGACCAGGAGGTATGAAAGGTTATGGATAGTCCCTAAGAAAAGGAGATACATTACATGGCAATAAAAAGCAAAGACAATAACCAGATACGTCATAAATCTATATGCACAAACAGTATGGTGGTAAAAATTACTAGAAATTGAAGAAGAACTTAATAAAGCATACTAACTATGAGGAATTTAATATAGTATAAGAATTAGATTGATATAGTACAGTTAAAAATAAACAAGTACTTAGGGAATCTGAATAATACAGCAGTAGCCTACAAATGGGAAAAGTGCTCAGGGACAAGAGAACTTTGAGGTGCTTATTTCAGATTCACAAACATTTTTCTCTGTGATCTTAGAAGGCCTTACTCTAAGCCAGAGAAAAGCACAGATCCTGACACACTTATCCATTTATCCAGACTTTTCTATGCCTGCTCAACATTCATTCCTTCAAAGGTGTTCTGTAATTGCTACAATATAAAAGAAGCCCTGTAAGTCCTTAATGAAATTAATAAGCTGTGTTCTATGTTGCCAATGAATTTATTTTCTATTTCAAACTTTTTTGACACCTTTTTATTTCCCTTTTGGAAAGAAATAACATAATATGTTAGCAATCCATCATTTACTTGTACAATACATAAAACTTTAAATCCATGTGCAGTACAACATAGCAAAAAGCCTCCCCCATAATTCTGAAGCACCCTGAAAGATATATTTTTGGCAGGAAAAAAATACAAACACATGAGCAATATAAAAGATGGATTTTGT
>PITA01003198.1:0-144043 GCA_004023965.1 Spilogale gracilis
GGAGCCCAATGTGGGACTCAATCCCAGGTCTCCGGGATCATGACCTGAGCCGCAGGCAGAGGTTTAACCACTGAGCCACCCAGGCACCCCTATTCTAGGTATTTTGAACAGAAAGAATTTACTATCAGGAACAAAGTGCTTATGAAATCAGAACTGGAGGAGCTGTCTCTAGATGGGTCTTCTGCAACTGACTTCCAGAACAGTCCTGACTGGCTCACAGGGCACCACTTCCTCTGCAGTAATCAGGTAGCCACCTGACTTCAAGGATGCCCAAACTCAGCTCCAATTCAGAGATCTAAAAGCCAGGATCAGAAAGCTCCCAACACCTCAACTGCTGGGACTGAGCCCAGAGTCTGGTTTCTGCTGCCCCTGTAGCCACTGGAGACTATACACTCCACAGTTTTGGTTGCTAGCAGAAAAAATGACCAAGAAAGCCTTCACCCCACTGCATTCATAACCCTGAATATGAACAGGTATGAGGAATGTCATTTTTAGCTTTCTAGTTTTTGAGCCCAGAAAAATCATGGTTTCCTGATTGGTGGAATCTTGGACTGTTGGCTGAACTAGTCTGATGGAGATCAAATGCCTCAGGTGATTGACACTGTAATAGGTAAGACTTCAGAAATAGTCCCCAGGATTTATTTTCTCTTTATCAGAAGACCAGTAAGCAATTTGCCTGGCCATGAATATTCTGAATCAATGCTCACTTAGATAAAAAATCCCACTGACTCCTGCCAGTTCCTCTTTCCTTATCCCATCTCATAGCACTTTAAACTTGCTCCCCAAACTGTCCTGCTGTTCTGGTCATCTAAACAATGCTCAAATCCAGGGAAAACAGAAATGAAATTTGCAAGAATAATTGTCCCATTGTGTGAAAGAAACATTTCAAATGACTACAATCAAATGACTACGTTGTTCTGGCTGACAGTTTTCATACATACGGGTCAAGTTCACTTACCTAACAGGTACGTACCCCAAGCCCTGTCTCCCAGTATCCCTGACCTAGCACAAAGCAGAATCTTATCTTGACCAATTTTTTTGAACCAAAAGATCCATGGGTGTGCTCCTGAACATCCTATGTGAGACACTTCAAAAGATACACATTTACTCACAGCTTTCATCACCCTTCAAGTCAGGAGAAAATTCTGTCCTTTCTAGCCAAAAATTCTTATCAAGACAGTGAACATTTTAAGATACCATCCCCACAAAGATCTTAGAGGAGAGAGACCAAGAGGAAATACTTCTGATCTCCTACTGGTGTTAGCTATTTTATCAGATTGCCTTGTTGACATATGGCACAGGACCAAAGGGAGAGTGGATAAATGATACAAAGCAGAGAGCACTGGCTTACAGGGAGGGAGCCAAGGGTTGTTATTTAGCAGAGTACAGTCAAGCCCAGTCATTTAATTTCCCCTAGCAGCAGCAAGATGGGGATAATAATACTTGTCCTGCCTACTTGTGGGGTTGCTGTCCATACTAAATGTTTCTCTGTACTAACAACTATACAGAGCAACATAATAATTAACAGGACAAATGGAGCTGGTTTGTGAAAGTGAGAAGACTCAGTGGTTATGGGGTTATTAGGAACTCAACAGCACCCTCCCCAGGGCCACGGGCTTTGGCCTGAGACAGAGTTTAGTGCATAATACTGAAATCATCATTTCTGTTCCGCGGCCAAGCCACCGAAGGTAGATGTTTCTGACCTTCAGCCAGGCTCAAACTTTCTCACTCCACCATCCAGAAGCTCCTATGAGCAGCAAACTCTTTAAGAGCCATTTTCCCTGAGCACCTGGGTGGCTCAGTGGGTTAAAGCCTCTGCCTTCGGCTCAGGTCATGATCTCAGGGTCCTGGGATAGAGGCTGGCATCGGGCTCTCTGCTCAGCAGGGAGCCTGCTTCCTCCTCTCTCTCTGCCTGCCTCTCTGCCTGCTTGTGATCTCTCTCTCTCTGTCAAATAAAAAAAATCTTAAAAAAAAAAAAAAAAGAACCATTTTCCCTGAAGAGAGGCCTCAGTTTCAGAAGAGAATTCTGAAACACAGAACATTTCCCACCACAGGCTGAGACAGGGCAGTCACACACAAGAGTGCTGTGCTTCTTGCCCGGCCAGTTCCTGAGGCATGCTGTGGTGCTGATAAACCGCTGAGAAGTACATCCATAGTGCCTACTTGAAACTAGCTTCTTAACTATCTGAATAAATCGGAGGAGGAGGGATTTTTTTGTGTGTGTTAACCTCCTGCCCTGAAGATTTAAAAGAATCTATACTTTCCTGGATCTTTTTCCTGGTTCTTTTTCCAAGAACCACTCAGAAGGGAAATCTAAATGAACATTTAAACTCTTTTAACTCTAGCCTGTGAAGCTCAAAATGCATCCTAGGAGGCCTGTGAGTCAATGCTGCAGGGAGCCAAGTGCTCCCAACAGCTTCTGCTCACCTGCTTGCCCTGGGGATGCACCTTCGGCTTTGGTGGTGGTTTGAGGAACCCGCTAAGGATGACTGTATGCGCCCTAAGTCTTGGATTTCTTCAGAGTGATGTGTCACATCTAATTCAGCTGATGCAGCATTATCACCTTGCTGTACTAACAGCAGCTGTCTCTGCCCAAGTGTGCCCGTTACCCCGAATTGGCCCAAGAGGTGGGGGACAGCTTTGCTATGGTTGATGCTATGGTTGAAATCTTAGCAGATTTTTATTTCCACTAATATTTAATACCCCTTCAAGTGTTTTAGTATTCCAATCAATCAGTAGAAAAAAGTGATATTTGAAAATGAATTTTCCTCCATAAGCCTATCCATGTTCCATGAAGTTTCCTTTCTCGCTCTATTACATGAATCACCCTGCTGACCTCACAAGGTTGAGGGAAAGCTCATGTGAAGTATTAGACTTAAACGTGGAGAGTCAGCTGGCATGCATGCCACAGGTGGATGTGCCAAGTGCTAACCTGACCTGACAAAGCTGGACCTGACTTTGAAGGAAGAGTCTTAAAAACATACATAGTGCTCTCTATGGATAGCTTTGGTAACAGAATAAACTATTTTAAACTTCATCTGCAACTATCTCATTATGACAGTAACTCTGCTGCTTTACATTTTATCTGGGATTAACATTCATCTGTACTTCTTAGTCTTTATAACTCAACCCACACCTAATGATAGTAATAATAATACAATACTAATAATGCCCAGTATTTCTTCTATCATCAAGCATTTGTGAATAATTCTCTGTATATCATGCAAAATGAATAGAGAATAGAAATGTGAGAATAAACCACAAAACCAGATTGACAAATAAAAATCCACAAGTGTTCCATAGCACCTTTTTCTTTTAACTTTCATGTGTTTCAGCCAAACTACACTGCCTTCCTCTTCTAAATCAGCTGATGCAGCTGTTTTGCCAACATACAGGTTTTCCTAGTTGGTCCTGGGCAAAGAGCTGACAAGGGCTCCTCAGCACTCAATTCTACACATTTTCCCCCTCAGTGTAGCACGTTTTCCCAAGACAGTTACTTGGATCCCTTTCTGAATTTCCCATATCTCAGAATCTAGGATGTCCAAGCCTCAATTCAGAAACCACTGTCCTTCAAGAAGCTTTAAAAAAAAAAAAAAAAAAAGAAGCTTTCCACAGGGATGGTGACAATAGTTCACAGCAAGCAGAAGCAACTGGGGCTCAAGGATGATCTGTTTGCTCTACCAGTTGAAAATTTATGTGGGAAGCTACCAATGATACTTATGAGGAGGGCCAGCCTGCACTCTTTTTGCAATCTCCAATCCGTTTTGTGAATTATAATTAAGTGACACTTGGGCAAAATGCATGCTGAATTAAACCTTGATATTGAATGTACCTCCCATGGACTTCCTTTAGAGGGCACTATTGATTCTCTGAAACCATGGAAACCTGTCTTCATGCTTCCTTGGTAAAGTTGGCCAATTTTGAAATCATACTGGGTTTCAAATCTACTCATGTAGAATATTAGGACCATACTCATTACCAAACCTATTTTTTAAATACATTGTCAAAATATAGAATAATTCAGAAGCTAAACCAGAATGCTGGTTGTTAGGGCAAGTATTCAGTACAACACATGTAATTCTATATTTGGAAACTTCAACTGGTTTATTTGCTTGTGAAAATTCTTTACGTGGGATTTCCATTTGTAAATTAAATAATCCAGTCTTTTGTTTAAAAGACAAGTTAGCACCTCTTTGGGAATTAATGTCCCATTCTAGAAATAGATAGTTATTTACATATTTTTGGAAGAAACCGTGCACTTTCATTCAGACATCCATTAAGGTCTGGAGATAGTCTACTAAAATTTCTTCTTCATGTTTCTTAGGTTTCCTAGACTCTGCCAATTCAAAGAATTTTGATAAAGTCCCTAGGTGAAAGCTTTCTTTTTTCATTCTCTAAAGTTAACAGAAATAGCAATTTATAAGCTAGCTCACTGCAGTTTTTATCTAATTTCAAAATAATGGAAATCTTGAAATATTTCATAGCTCAGGAACATAATTTTTCAGATATAAATGCATTCACGCCACCATCTACCAGGTTTGTTTAGCTTTCATATCATAAGATACTATTTCAACACATGTGCCTTGTATAATAACATCTTACTAAATTACCAATATTCTAGGATAGTAGCAGATACTAGTCCCACAAAAATACAGTATTTTAGAAACCAACAAATGAAGAACATGTGTGTACATGTATGTACAAAAATAAGAGAAAAAAGCTGATGGATTTTCATCATTTAATGAAATTAAGTATAAATGATCAGACCAGCCTCTAAGACTCTCATAGAATGGTCCCAGTTTATCTTCCTAACCTCAGCTTCCTCTACCAGTAACCGAAGCTCCCAGCAAATAGCACCATCCACTATTATCTGTGCTTCCTCAACTTACTCCCTTTACTCACCCACAGTCTTCCACTTGGAATGCCTATTCCTCCCCAGCTGTTCTCTCTAAACCTAGTAAACGTCCAGCCCATCCTTTAAGTGGCATTTTGAATACAGCTAACTCAACGGAGTCGTCTTCAGAAGGAATCTACCATCTTGTGAATTTCCATGGCTAGTTAGGTATAATATCCTTGAATATCCTTGTGGAATTGATCAATTTTGTTTTGTATTTAAGTGGTTTAGGTGTTTATTTCACCAATCCTTCTAAACTACAAATTTTTTGGTTTGTTTGGGCATCTGTATGAAATGTAGTGCTCAGCATGTGGTAACAGCACTCTACACATTCTTTCAGTTAGGTTAAACTGAGACATTATTGCCATTTGCTTAGTGAGCGGTCATGGAAGGCAGAATTTGGACAGTGTGGGATCAGAGGGGTAAGGATAAATGCCAGAGACATTAAAGGTGAAGCAAAAGGCCTTATCAAATGATTGAATGTAGAACATCCTCTGTCACTCTTATGTTCTCTATCCTATTCTACTTTAAATTATTACACTCTTCTGATATAATACAATATGTATTCTTTCACTAGAATAAAGCTCTATATAGGCAAAATTTTGTTTATGTCATCTACTATATCTGCATGGAAGAGTTCAAGATATATTTTAGGTGCTTAATATTTGATGAGTGAATACACTAATAAACATACAAAGGTGACGGCAAACTCACACTAGAAGGATAGCAGCAGTATCAACAGATTAGGAAAGAGAAGTAATAAGTGTGGAGAGAATATGATGATTTCAATTTAGTTAAAGGTGCATACAGGGACATCCCAGGAGAGATGCTGAAAAAGCAACTGAAAATTGGTATTGGAATTTGAGAAGAAAGTTGGACTCAGAAATGCAGATTTGGGGCTTATGGCATAGCTGCAACTGTTGAAGCCTATGAGATGACATGGTGTTGTGAAGGGGAAGATGTAGGGAGGTCTGTTCTGGCTCTGTTACTGGGAAGCACTTCTGCTGAGGGGCAGAGCTAAGAGCCCAAACATTAGTGCGAACTGGTCAGACAAATAAGAAAACCAGGGATATGCAGAATGTCCATTTCTTTCCTTCCTTCCTTCTTTCTTTCTTTCTTTCTTTCTTTCTTTCTTTCTTTCTTTCTTTCTTTCTTTTTTCTTTCTTTCTTTCTTTCTTTCTTTCTTTTTTCTTTCTTTCTTTCTTTCTTTCTTTCCTTCTTTCTCTCTCTTTCTTTCCTTCCTTCCTTCAGGATTTTATTTATTTATTTGACAGAGAGAGCACAAATAGGCAAAGCAGCGGCAGAGGCAGAGGGAGAAGCAGGCTCTCCAACGAGCAGGGAGCCCAATGTGGAGCTCAATCCCAGGACTGTGGGATCATGACCTGAGCCGAAGATAGCTACTTAACGGATTGAGCCACCCAGGTGCCCCAGAATGTCCATTTCTTAACTAACCTCTCTGCTATATTTGACATCACTGAATTTTTCTTCCCATTTAGTTTTGCCTTCCTTACTGTTCCATCCTTCCTACCTCATGCTGAATGCTATAGATTTTTATCTTTTGAATTTATTCTACTTTCTTTTCACCAACCATTACAACTATAGTTCAGAAACATCAATATCTTTATCTTTAGGGTACTTTCTTTAGTACCCTTCCTACAAGGCCACCAGCTTCTGGGTTCCTGCCTGTCTATTCCATCCTCCATCATTTAACAGAAATGATTTAGCAATGGCTCAATTTTTTTTGTGGCTACCCATGATCAATGCCACTTTGTCACAACCCTTGAACTGGCTTCTGTCTTCTTGAACAACTTCTTTTCTTGCCCCTCCCCTACATTCTCTACCATCCCCTAATCATACCAAGCCACCTGTAGTTCCCTGATTGCACCAGGCTGCTCCCCATGCCTTAGACATTTTCCAACGGACAAACTCCTTAATTTTCCTAACAGTAGTCCAAGAATTATCTCTTCCCGAAACTCCACTAACTCCATGATTTAGATGCTTACTCCTCTACTCCTCTCACATGCTTCCACAATGGCTTTCAGCTATTGTTTCCGAGACTATCTTCCCACTAGGCATTTTTAGCCTCCTTGAGGGGAAGGGCTAAATTCTTTTAATGTTTGCATTCTCAGCATTTATCCCAGTGTGTGGCATGTGGCAGGTGCATGATAAATTTTGATCAAATAAAGTGATGAAAAGTAGGAGAAAATTTCAAGAAGGAAGGATGTGGTGATCACAGAAGTTGAAGCCCATCAGTGACATTTGGATTCATTTACAGAGAAATGACTCAGAGAGTAGATTTGGTAGTATGGTTAAGGCAGAAGCAAGATGACCAAGTTGAGGCAATGAAGGTATTTTCAATGAAGATAAATTTCAATAAGAAGTATTTTCAATAACTATGGTAGGGAAACAGGTAGCTTGGCAGAGTAGTAGGTTTGGAGAAGCTCTGATTTTTTAATTTTAATTTAAATTTAATTTTTCAAAATTATTTTGGATTAAGAAATGAGCACAAGTGGAGCCTGGGAGTGGGTACTGAGGGCACGTATTATACGGAGCAGTGGGTGTGGGGCATAAACAATGAATCTTGGAAGACTGAAAAAATAAAATAATATAATAAAAAAAGGGAGCCATTGCTAGTTCAAAAAAAGGATAAAGTAATAGGAAAAATTTCCACAGGAAGGAGGAAGAGATGGACTCAAAGGCACATGGTGAAGGAGAACTTGTGATGATCTAACCAATATCTAGTACCTTTTTTTTTTTTTTTAAGATTTTATTCATTTGACAGAGAGAAACACAGCCAGAGAGGGAACACAAGCAGGGGGAGCGAGAGAGGGAGAAGCAGGCTTCCCGCTGAGCAGGGAGCCCGATGTGGGACTCGATCCCGGGTCTCCGGGATCATGACCTGAGCCGAAGGCAGTTGCTTAACCAACTGAGCCACCCAGGCGCCCCTCTAGTACCCTTTTTTTGCAGTAACTATCCTTAATTTCAACTACCTCTTTCCAAGTCCAAGCCTACCTGATGACTAACTCCAGGAAGGTCTGTTTCCATTGTACTTTATGTGAAAGGCACAGAACACAGTTCCAGAAGAGATATTCACCAGAGTCATGCAATTGGACCATGCTGCTGGGGTGTTCCAAATTGTATGTCCATTGGAGAAAATTCAACTCCACCTATTTCTAGAAACAGAGTTATGGGGTTCAAGCTTAAAATAACATGAACTTATTACCTGACCTTTGTTAGTGATAGGTTTAGGGAAGGCATTTCATCCAGTTTAGACCAGTGAGATATGAGAGGGATTTTTTTTCCCCCAAACATTTGAAAATGAAGCTTCTCTGCTCTTCTGAGTGAAGTTTTAGAACCAATTCTTGTTCTCTGCTTGAAAGAGAAAAATGAAGCATGTGGCTCTGGAATTGCTGCAGCCATCTTGTAATCCCAAGGAGCCCTAACCTTAAGACAAAGCTGATTATCAGCAAGGGTAGAGAAGAGAACACAGAATTCAGTTCCTCATGGCACTGCTGAGCTGCTGAAGTCCACCCTCCCTCTAGACTTTGCTACAAGAATGTGTAATTCCTCTTTATTGTTTTAAGCAGTAGAGATACAAAAGGAGCTATGATAGCCTAAGAAAAAGAATACAGACTCCTCTTCCTTTGACAACAGAAGGTGAAGATAAAAAGAAATGATAAAGTAGAGAAATGTGAAATTTTTTTTGGTGAACATCTATTTGTGTGTTTTCTATGAACTAGACAATGCATTTAAGACTTTATACTCTTGATTCCACATATCCTCACAACAGTTTTTTTTTTTTTTAAGATTTTGTTTCTTTATTTCACGCAGAGAGAGGTCACAAGTAGGCAGTAGGCAGAGAGAGAGGAGGAAGCAGGCTCCCTGCAGAGCAGAGAGCCCTATGCAGCCCCGATCCCAGGACCCTGAGATCATGACCTGAGCTGAAGGCAGAGGCTTTAGCTCACTGAGACACCCAGGTGCCCATCACAACAGTTTTATGAGAACCATCTTTTTGTAAATTTTGTTTTGTTGCCATCAATAATAAATTTACTTATTTTTTTAAATCCAAATGCTGGCATTGTCCAGAAGAATTTAATAGGCTTATTTATAATTGTTATAAAAAATATGGAATGCCTAGGGGCGCCTGGGTGCCTCAGTTGGTTAAGCGACTGCCTTCAGCTCAGGTCATGATCCTGGAGACCCGGGATCGAGCCTCACATTGGGCTGCCTGCTCAACGGGAAGGCTGCTTCTCCCTCTCTCACTCCCTCTGCTTGTGTTCCCTCTCTGGCTGTGTTTCTCTCTGTCAAATAAATAAATAAAATCTTAAAAAATATATATATGGAACGCCTCATGAACTTGCATGTTATCCTTGCACAGGACCCAGGCTAATCTTCTCTATATTGTTCCAATTTTAGTATATGTGCTGCAAAGTGAGCACCACCATCATCATTTTACATGAATAAAGTGAGGTTGTAAGAAATTAAGTGACTGAATGTGTCAATAGGCAGTAAGTAGCAGAATTCACAGTTGAGTAGTATGAGTCCAGTAGAGAGGCTTCCAGATACTACCTAGTCCTAATGTTGGGTTGCAGCAATTTTCCCAGGAAAGCAGGGAGCATGCAGAGTCAGAGAGCATGTTGAGTGGGGGTATAGCTGTGCCTGAGGAGTGTAGAAAGAAAGCAGGGAGTCAGTTTGAGATAAATGAAAAAATTACCAAGGAAGAGAGAGGCTCTGAAAATATCAAATCTGTGTTTCACAGATTATCTTGAATAGCATTGCAAGGAAAAATTGTAAACTGACCTTTGATGGTGTATTAATCTATCTTGGTGTCAAAAATATTTTTTTGGAAGACTTGAGCATCATCAAGTTGAGTTCAGTTTTCTCACCTTGTAGGTATGGAATCTGAAGTCTAAGGAGGACACTATGTTATGATAATAATGACTAGAGTCTCTGAAATTCATCGCTGACCAATTCTCCCAGGAGCTTGGCTCCCCTATCCATGATTTTTCTGGAAGCCACATTCAAATTAAATGAGCTAGACATGGTTGGCATTTATTGGGATAAACAGAAGAGATCCACTCCATTACTCTATTTATGGACCCTAAGCTTGTCAGTGATAGGCAAACACTAACTGATACTAGCCACTTCATTCTTTTACTGCATTTTCTTCATTTCAGGAAAACCCCTTTTAAGTTTTTGCCTCCACTTTTTGCTTTGTATTCTTTTTACTGAGTCGGATAGTGGGAAATGCACTAAAACTCCAGGGTAGAAAATGTAGGGTTGAATTGTCCTGAGCCACTGACTATGCCTGTAGGTAGGGTGCTTGTCCTGCTTATCTGAGTTGGGGTAAATGAATGGGAGGGCATGACCAATGAAATGCCATACCATAAAGTCCTCTGTGAAAAGGGAGATATGGGGACTCTAGAGACAGTGAGACAATTTCTCGTCCTGGCTCTCAAAAATGGTTTTAAGA
Organism: Spilogale gracilis; assembly: GCA_004023965.1. NCBI lineage: Eukaryota > Metazoa > Chordata > Mammalia > Carnivora > Mephitidae > Spilogale > Spilogale gracilis. The sequence goes on from PITA01003198.1 coordinate 10,368, forward strand.
GATGAGTAAAGATAAAGAAGGCTTACTTATCAATATGGGAAGGCAAAAAAAAAAAAAAGAATATAGGTAATATATTGCTGGACAGATTCAAGATTCAAAATAAGTTTGATAGACTTGGGTATAGAGTAAATCAAATAGGATATAGCTTAATAAGGATTAATAGAAAGGTTGGAAGGTGATTGCTATAGCTGTAGAGACTCTGCTTTGGATTCAAAGAATTAATAGGATGAATTCAAATTGGGGAAGATGGCCTTTACTAGTTGCTCATGTAGAAATTCTCTGAAAAAGTTTTAGTTGACTTTATGTTGGCATGAACTATTGCCTTTGCTGGATAGAGTCGAAGGCGCAAAGAAGTCCATTGGATGCTGGCTGGCCTGATCACACTTGGAACATGGGTGTCCTCTGGATGACCCCTGTAAGAGGGATGCCAACAACTCAAGACAGGCAGGAGTCAGGAAATCACAAAGAAAAGTTTGAAACACTTACTGAAGAAAACAGAATTGAGGAAGGAGGAAGAGTTTTTAAATAGCCAAGGAATGAATTATCTAGTGAATTAATGCGTGACTGAATTAAATGATCTCAAAGGTACTTCAGCTCTATGATTTAATGATTTATGATCTTTCAAACCATGTCTAGTTTATGCAGAGAGAACCACTACTAATCTGGTCTAAATAGCCTTTCAGTGTTTTCTAGGCATATTTACATATATTATTTATTCATATTCTACATATTTTTTCTTAATCAAATAAGGACTATTTTATGTATACTGATTGTATAATTGTATAATTGATTTTTTCATTTAACATATAAGAAACATTTTTCTATATCATTTTATGACCTGACTTTTAGAGATTATGCAGTGTTTATGTTCCATAATCATGCAAGCAGCCCCTTATTTTTAGATACTTGCATTATCTTCAATTATTTAGCATGTAATAATATTTAGCATGTAATAAACCTTCATACTTTCTCTTCAGCAAAACCAGACTTGTCTTTAAGGCGAAATTGTTTCATGACTACATCAAACAAACCAAAAATCAAGCCAAATAAGAGAAAATAACTTACTCTTGACATTTTAAGAACATCTAATTTTCCTTATAATTTTACTTTGCCTGGAAACATTTTGAAGCAGGAATTCTGGCTTTTAAATGTTCTAGGCAGCAGGGAACACACTATTCATTTGATATGGTTTTTTTCCCCATTTATAAAATTGTCCCCTTCATGTTAAAATTGCCTCAGGATACAAGTACAAAACATAAAACATTTAATTAAAATATATAAAGCAGAACACTAGTATGGTAGCATAATCAATGCTAATGACAATATGAAAATATAATAGTCATTTTTGAAGATATAGGAGAAAACTCAAGGTTTTTAAAATATAGGATATGAAGTATTCCAAATTGCAGTTCAACATAATAAGTTTGAGTACCACATATGACCACATTAGATACAAATTGCATTACTTTAAAATAATGCTGTTTACTTTCTCTGTTTACTTTATTTCACAATTCTGAGATAAGTGCACTGGAAGCAAAACACTTAATTCAAAAGAGATTTTGGCCTCAAGATTAAAAAACAGAGTGGGTAGGTATGGGCACATTTGAAAAGGTTTCCCTTTGCAAATAATGATTGTTTTTGTGAATTCAAGCCCTTTTATTTTTGTACTATATGATTTAGTTAGAGAAGTGCTTATGGAAAATATTTTATTTCCAAATAAAGCCCTTTACCACAGAACTCACTCTGTAGGCATAAGCCCAAACTTGGGCCCAATCTGCTTTTTCCAAAGAATTTTTTAAAATTTTAAGATAGGCAACCTTTATAAAAATCTCTAAAGATGATTAATGTGAGCTATGACTCAAGATGGCAAATATCTCCAGGAATAAAACCTCTTCTCATTATCTGAGAATGTTTCTTTGGCTAAGTTTTCACTGAAGGAAACAGGTTGGCAAGGAAAGGAATTTCAAGTAAAACAAAAAACCACCTGAGGGAGCTTTAAAGAGAACTGTTCTAAGGCTTTGAAGCAGTTTTACCTAAATAACATAGTCACTTTCTTTGGGGTAATTGAATCTTTGTTAGAAACTGCATTGTTTGAAACTATGTGGCCCAGAGTAAGTCTTCAATATGCTCTGTCCCTAGGGAGAAGGGCAGTGCCTATGTCACCATGGAAACCAGACTTTTAGTCCTTGTCCATTTGAGAGCAACTGTATTTGTTGTAATTTTCCAAGTGAGAAGCTATCCTTGCAAATAACACTGTCCAGGGAACTGGTACCACGAGATTTGACCAGAGACTTCTGTGGAGTTGGTTAAGCTGAGGATGAAGACATGACACTGACCTTGTTCTCATTTTTGAGAGCCCAGTCACTATGTTAGCCTGAATTGACAGTGGCTAAGAAGAGGGTGATGGGGACATAGATTGTTTTGTAGCTTATAAGATTATGGCAAAGAAAGAAGAGACAGATATGAAATGGAAAATTTTTAAAAAGGCAAAACTGTGTCACCTCAGTGTGTAGTAAAGAATTAACCTTACCCAAAGAGAGGTCAGACTTTTACCCTTAGTCCCTGGGAGGTGATATCTAAACCCTTGAAATTTCATCTCTGATAAGAGGACCTGAGAACTTTGGGCCACACCAATGGCCTATCAGTGTGATATAGGGTGGGGACTTTGGGTCATGTGTCATCAAGGAGACCTCCAGAGGGGTTGGATATGGAGGTTAGCAATGGGGATGACCAATCAGGTCATGTAACTGAATCCCAATGAAAACTCTGCCTTAGAACAGTTCTCTTTAAAGGTCTCTTTTTAGGTAAAGTTACATAATAGAAAATCAATGTACAGAAATCTGTTGCATTTCTATATCCTAATAATGAAGCAGCTGAAAAAGAATTTTTAAAGAATTTTATAAATTCCATTTATAATCATGCCAGAAATAATAACATAGACTTAGCCAAAGAGGTGGAAGACCTGTACTCTGAAAACTATAAAACACTGATGAAAGAAATTTGACACAACGAATTGGAAAGACATTCGTGCTTTGGTGAGAAAAAAATATTGTTAAAATGTCTATACTACCCAAACTATAAAACACTGATGAAAGAAATCTGACACAATGAATTGGAAAGACTCCGTGCTTTGGAAGAAAGAAAATATTGTTAAAATGTCTATACTACCCAAAGCAATCTACAGATTTAATGCAATCCCTATCAAAATACCAACAGCATTTTTCACAGAGCTAGAACAATCCTAACATTTATATGGAACAACAAAAGACTCCCAAATAGCCAAAGCAATCTTGAAAAAGAAAACCAAAATTGGAAGTACCAAATTTCAGACTTCAAGTTATATTACAAGGTGCCAGAAATAAAAATAGTATGGTACTGGCATAAAAATAGATACATAGCTCAATGAAACAGAATAGAAAATCCAGAAGTAAACCTGCAATTCTATGACCAATTAATTTTTGAAAAGTAGGCAAGACTATGCAATGGGAAAAAGACAATTTCTTCAACAAATGGTGTGGGAACACTGGACAGCTACATGTGAACAAATAAAACTGGACCGCATTCTTGTACTATACAAAAACAAACTCAAAATGGATTAAGGACTTAAAGGTGAGACTTGAAACCATAAAAATCCTTGAAAAGAGCACAGGCAGTATTTCTCTGACATCAATTGTAACAGCATTTTTCTAGATGTCTCCTGAGGCAAGGAAAACAAAAGCAAAAATAAACTATTGGGACTACATCAAAATAAAAAGCTTCTTCACAGTGAAGGAAACAATCAACAAAACTAAAAGACAACCTGTGGAATGGGAAAATATATTTGCAAATGACATATCTGATATAGGGCTAATATCTAAAATATATAAGGAACTTATACAACTCAACACCAAAAAAACCCAAATAATTCAATTAAAGAATGGGCAGAAGACCTGAACAGACATTTCTCCAAAGAAAACATCCAGATGGCCAAAAGACACATGAAAACATGGTCAACATTTTTCATTGTCAGGGGAAGGCAAATCAAAATCACTATGAGATATCACCTCACACTTGTCAGAATGGCTAAAATCAAAAACACTAGAAACAACAAGTGTTGGCGAGGATGTGGAGAAAAAGAAAACTTTATGTACTGTTAGTGGGAATACAAACTGGTGCAGCCACTGAGGGAAAAAATATGGAAGTTCTTAAAAATTTAAAAAGAAGTATCCTATGATCCAGTAATTGCATTACTGGGCACTTATCCAAAGAATACAAAAAAACACTAATTCAAAGGGATACAAACTGATGGTCACCAGAGGGGAGGTGGATGGAGAGATGGGTGAAATAAGTGATGGGAATTAAAGAGTATACTTGTCATGAGGAGCACTGAGTAATGTATAGAATTTTTGAATCACTATATTGTACAACCCAAACTAGTATAACATTGTATGTTAAATGTACTGGAATTAAAATTAAAAACTTAATAAAAAATTTTTAAAAAGAGAAAAAAACTCCAATGTCTTAGAAATTTTATTTGAAATAAATTCAAGGCCAATTATAAACTGGTAGGATCCAGGGAGAGATAACAGTCTATAGTGGAAGGTACTGAAATAGAAACACCACCAGGTACCACCAGAATCCAAGCCATAAAAGTGTTTTGTCTACTTTTCAGAATGGGCAAAATTTGCTGATATTTTATATTACTAGGGATTCTCATTATACAAATGACAAATGTCATGATTAGCCTTATTCTCACAAACACTGTTTTCCTCCTACCTAGATAGCTGGATAGCAGTAATGGAATGTTTGTGACTTCATGTGTTCTAGGTTAATGATATTTCTGGACATGAGGTCTCTTTGATTACGAAAGTACAAATTGAAACATAATTTGTCTAACTCTCAATATCCTGAATGTATTCTTTGCTTTTTTCTTTCTTGGTAAGGTTTTAAAGAATAAAATAAAAATGCAGTTATGACTCAATAATGGCCAAACATAAAAGTATACAAATTACCCAGAACCATCACAGCTTTTGAGCTGCTGATGGGACCATGGTATTTCTTGGCTACCTGCTGTAATAAGCACATCCCCATCCCCAGGGCACAGGTGGGGCTGGTGACATCAGACTGGTCACTTGTAGTCCAGAGGACATACCATCACTCTGAGTTACACACTACTGCAAACCATCCTGGAATGGTTTTATAACATATATATAACTAATAATATAATTTATATAATAATGATCATGATAGGGTTATAAAATGGATAGTCACTTAAAGGTCCCTTTGAAGCAATTTCATGTCAGGCTTGCTTCCAGTGTCCTAAGTCCTTAATACATCATCTTGTACCATATTCGTACTCGTTTATTCATGAACAAAGGGTCTTTACAATATTTTTTAAGGATCCTATTTTCCCCTCTGGAGTGAAAGTTCTTAAAACATCATGCCCTGACCTTAGTCAGATGTTTACTGATTTTCCTTGCTGCCCTTGCATCTCAGTATAGAAAAATGATACCTTAAAAAATGTATTTTACCTCAGATTGGTAGCCCACCCCTGTATTTAGGAAAACCCCAGTTCTTTACCACCGGGGAATATGCTTTAACACAGAATACAGCTTTTGCATCGCTTTTCACTTCAGAGCTGCTCCGAAGTTCACATGTCCTTAGGCAACTGTCAGGTTTATCAGATAATGTATGAACAGCTGTCAGGTTTTTGCTAAGCTTACCACTGCCTCAAATACAGTTCAACTCCCACTCTCTCTCTCAAGGGGCTCTTCCTATCATATTTCTTTTTTCCTCCATCAGCATCAGCTTCCCTCTTCATTTCTCTGCACCTACTCAGCCTCTTCCATCCCTTTGACATGTGTTTCCCACCCAGAATGAGGCCTTTTTCTTGCCCCATCTCCAAAACCTAGTACTTCTTCAAAGCAAGCCCCAGTAACTTCCTCCATTAGGAAGGCCACTCTGCGAAAACTCCTAATTTTAATACCTTACCTCTTTGGCCTCTAAATGAACTTATATTTATATACTCATAAAATGTTTAGTCAGAAGGGACTTTGGAGGCCTTTCAATTCAACCTCTCTCCAAATGCAGGAGTTTGTCTCAGCCCATGACTGAATTGGGAAAGGAAGGTGGCTGCTCCCCGAGACTGCAAGTCTGACTTTGGACAGATGGCTGATTAGGAGTCCTCTCTTGCTCTGAGCTGCGGTGTGCTACTCTGTAACCTTGACTTGTCCTTTCTAGAAAATACAATGAAGTCACAATTTATTCAGGGGTTTGTTTTTAAAATAAGCAGACGAGTTCAGTATTACCCTTGGAAATCCCAGTCATCATCTAGAAATTATAGTAAATATGGTTTTATGTATATAGTCCCTTCTTTTAGAACATCCATCATGACCATTTTTTTCTCCATTTTTGGAAATATTTCTATTTCTTTTGCTGATCTGCAGATGTAGTTGCTGACTTGCAGTTAAAGACCATTTATATATAAAACATGTCTTTTTTTTAAACTCTACGATCATTTTAACATAGAGAGATGCTTGCAAGATAGGCATCAGGAAACAGAGACCAGTTGAGATAATGTAGGTATATATTCTCTCCAGGATACCTCCATTCCCTCTCATAAATGATAGGGTTCACAGATTTAATAGTAATTCACAGCTCTCCCCAATTACTTCTGTTACTTTTGTCATTTTGATGGATGATTTCCATTGCCTCCCACTGTTCCTCAGTGGTTTTGTTCTTTTACCAGTCAACTCTGAGGTTGATGTTGCATGCTGTCTGGGTTTTCTAAGGAAGCACAGTCTCAGAGGTATGTTGAATTGAGCCGAGAGTGGGACAACAAGGCAGACACTGCCCAGAAGTCAGACAGACAACTAAAGTATTAGTGCTGAAGTTTGGGCAAGAAATCAGAACTGAAAATTTTGGTGTCACTCTCAGGAAGGTGATGATCTTGGCTTCACAATTAGATTATATTCATTCTAGGGGCAGGGGCTGTTCCATGTATTTCCCTGAAGCCTCATATCATGAAAGCAGTTCTACAAGAACTAAACAAGTATTTGTTGAAATACAATTGAATCCAGGTTCTAGGGAGCACAGGATAAAAAAAACAATTAACTTAGGAAAAGAGGGAGAGAGGGGTTTGAGTATGTTACATTTTTTTTTTTAAAGATTTTATTTATTTATTTGACAGAGAGAAACACAGCTAGAGAGCGAACATAAGCAGAGGGAGTGAGAGAGGAAGAAGCAGGCTTCCTACCGAGCAGGGAGCCCGATATAGGGTTCGATCCCGGGTCTCCGGGATCATGACCTGAGCTGAAAGCAGTCGCTTAACCAACTGAACCACCCAGGTGCCCCAGTATGTTACATTTTTATGAACAACAGAATCACCTTCCACTTCATTCTATCTCTAAATAGGCATGCATGACTACACATGCACACATTGCTCACACAGCCCTTGAAAATGAGGCTATGCAGCATTCCTTAGGTGCAGGGAGAGAACTGGTAAGTGAGGGAAAAATCAAGAGGGCTCCCAGCTGCCCACTTCACCTCCACAGAGCAACTCTGTTTATAAATATATTATTTATATTGAGCCTCCTAAAGACTTTCTTTGACAAAAGGATTTAGAAGAAGATTGAGACTAAGAAAAACAAAGAAGAGTAGAGGGAAGAGGTCACAACAACTGTTTTAGCCCATAGTAGAACAGCAATATGAAAAAGATATCTGGGCACAAAAGTTCACAAGGTTGGGACCACCGAAACCATCATTCTCAGGGTTAATAGTTAATATTCAATCTACTTCTTGCTCCCACTACACTCAGTGACAATGCTTTTTTTTTCCTTCATTTTATTTTTTTGCTATTTATTGTTGAACTGATAACATTCACTGGAGGCACCACTGCAGAAGAGAAAGCAAAAAGATAGCTCTGTCAAGCCTAGTTTTTATACTTGGGAATAATCAAGTGTGATTTTTTTGTTTCCAGGGTCTGTCAATGGCAGAGAAGTCTTGATGGTCTTTAGAATGCACCTAATAATCTATGGTTCCTGTCAGTGAAAATTCCAAAGGTTCCTTTGCAGGGGAGAATATGTACATTGGAGTTGAGATGCGTGGTGAGAAGCAAAAAGAGAAGTTCAAGTTCAGATGAGTGGAGGCAGGACCTCGGTCATGACTGAAGGATAGCCAGGGGACCCATCCAGCAGGAGCAGAGAGTAGCAGATAAAGCCGAAGGGCAGGTGGGCAACAGATGGGGAGCTCCTGAATGCCAACAAAACAATTTCAAATTCAGGCAATAAGAAGTATCGTGGTTTTTTGTTTTTTTCTTTTTAAAAAGGAGTAATCAGAACAGAGCATTTAGAAGATTAATCTTGAAGGAGGTGGGAGGATGAATAGACTTAACTCATGAGGTATTTCTGGTTTTCCTATCTCTACAATAGGGATAATACCAACATAGGTATGTAGCAAGAGCTAATGTGAAGCTATTAGTGCCTTTATGGCTCTAGAGCTGCATGGCTAAAAAGGATATGTATAGTCTCTGGCCTTAGAGGGTCTGGGTTCAAATCCAGTTCTACTTGTGACCTCAGGCAAGTTAATGTAAAATAGGGATGATAAGAAGAGTACCTATCTCATGGGGCTGTTCTGAGTATTAAGGTTAATAAACATGAAGTGCTTCATAAGTAGGATGCTATTGTCCAAGCAAGAGGTATAATTCAGATATTGCCAGGGGGAACGGAAAGGAACAATTAAACATGAATAGGGTTATTTAGCTAGTATATGATAACAACTATTTGCATGTGACAGATAAGGGAGAGTAAAGATTGCAGGGACAGATCCTTTCTTAATGACCTAGAAAAAGTGGTGCCATTAACAGGAATAGAGACAGCAGGAGGATCAGTGGACCTAGAAGACAATTCAGGGGTTTGTTCTGGGGTATACTGAGTGTGCTGACAAGATACCCATACGAAGCTACCTAGCAGGTAGTCAGTATTCCAAGACCAGAACTGAAGTTCAAGGCAAAGTCTTGATATAGAGGATGGAGGTATTTATGTGAGTTGTGACACTGACTGAGATTACTAAGAAGAGAGTGAAGAAAAAAAAGATGACAGAAGATGGAAATTTGGGAAGCCTAGAAAAGTCTTTTTTATGGCTAGTGTTTAATGTATAAAATGTTGTCTTCCCACTATATTACAAGAATGGGGAGGAAGCTATGTCTTATGGTATTTAAGAACTTTTCAAGTTACAAAATACTGGCTCATTTTAAATAATTCTTAAATACAGGAAAGTGCAAGAGTTGGAATAGTAATCATCGCAAGCCCACTATTAACATTTAGGTGTATTTCTTTCCAAATAACTGTATATTCTATCTTAATGGGAATTATGTTATTTAAAAAGTTTTCTATCCTGGATGCCTGGGTGGCTCAGTGGGTTAAAGCCTCTGCCTTTGGCTCAGGTCATGATCTCAGGGTCCTGGGATCGAGGCCCATGCCCAGCTCTCTGCTCAGCTGGGAGCCTGTTTCCTTCACTCTTCTGCCTACTTGTGATCTTTCTCGCTGTCAAATAAATAAATAAAATCTTAAAAAAAGTTTTCTATCCAATTTTTTTGTTATAGAAATTATATGATTCTCCCATGAGAATTTTCTAATGCCATTAAATTTTCTTAAAAGTATTATCATGAATGGCTGCATGGTACTTATACAGATTCCTTAAAACTGAATAATCAAACCTGTGGTCAAGGACCATACTCACTTCCATTTGAATTTCAGAGGGAAGAGTAATAGCTAGAACTTCCTATAACTCCTCCCATATCTCAAGGCTAGGCTACAGCTCCCTCATTCTAAGAAAATGTAACCACTGTAGGAAACATTAAAAATTGGAATTAACAAGAACAGCTGTCAACAAAACCAAGTGTGTTTATCATTCACACTGAGTAATTTTCAGTTAGAATTTTCTTTCTAGAAACAAGTATAATTCCAGTAATGTTTGAAAGCCATATTAAAAACTCTGAGAAATGTGCAGTCTTGCTCTTTGGCCAGAAGGACTCTACCATATTCCACATTTGTAGGAAAGACTTAATCTCAATAGGTGTTGTCAGCCTGGTCAGATACATGAGATAACTTCACACAATTTTTACCAGTACTGGATGGAAAAAAATAGTGTTGGTTTTATTTATGTGAATTTTGCAAGCTAAACAGACTATTTGAGAAGAAGAAATTGGTGAACTGTTCCCCTAAGCTCATAAATTGAGTTATCTGCAAAGGTATACTATATCAAGTTTTCCCATTAAGTCTCTTTATCAAAACGATCTTCCTTTGTTTATTCACCAGAAAGCAGAAGGTGAAATTAAAACTTTGTTGGCTTCTGATAATAAAACATAAAGGTCAAACTATGGAAGGATATGTAAATTCCCTTTGAATCTCGCCTTGCCTGCTCAGCACAAGGTAAATCCCTTAGCTAACACATGGAATGTGTATTCCAAATTATTTGTCTTTGGTAGGTGCTATGGAATTACTCAGATAGTACACAAGGCAGGCTAATCTAAAGAATGAAAGAGAAAATTATATTCAAACATACTCAAATGCAAGGAAAATCTCTCTCTCTCTCTCCCTCTCTCTCTTTTCCCCCTTTCTCCATGCTGTCCAGGATGCATGTAGTTTGTTTGGTGCAGCAGAAAGGCTGACTGTTTCAAAAAATGGGTATACCAATGGTTGTGGTGGAAGCATGAATTTGGTTCACAATCAAGGAATCTTTTTTTTGAGAGAGAAAGTAAAGTATTCTCTGTTGAAACTCCTATAAAAATACAAGATTGTAGAAAAGGATATGAATAAAAAAGGAAACACTACTTCAAAGAAGGAGACTAACATCTCCTCATGTTCTTCCTTTTTGCCAGGGTAAGAACAAGCTTAGGTTAGCTTGTGGTTCAAGGAGGATGAGAAACTTTGGAGCACCTATGGGCCCAACCCTAAATCAATCCCTAGAGTGTAGAGGAGAAATTAATGCTTTTTGTTTTATGCAATTGAGATTTTATGCTTGTTTGTTAAGCAATGTTATTGTGATAATAGCCGACCGATAAACACATATTTACATACTATTATTTTGAGCTCTTTACATTCTTACAGTTAATTAATCCTCAAAATAACCTTAAGAGTTAAGTACTAGTATCATCACTATGTTATATTTCAGGAAGCTGAAAAAAACACTTGGTCCCAGAATCTGAGCTCTTATACACTACCTCTTGTTGCAAACTGCTTATGTTTTCATTCACTCACTTTGAAAATTCTCCCTCACCTAAATTTAACTTTCTTCCTCACTTAGGTGCTAAACTTACCTATTTTTCAGATCCTTTATATCAGTGTTTTTCAAACTTACTATACATGCACCTTCTAAAGATTTTTAAACTATTGAATCTCATGAAACCGTTATTTTTTAGGTGAAAAATGGTGAAACACTGGCAATCTCATCAGGTTTAACTTACACCTTCACCCATTTTAAACATCTAAATTTTTTCATTCTAGTTTAAATTATTACAAAGAGTAATTTTAACAAGGCTTAACATGTTGAATTTTATTTTTTACTTTTAAAAGATGTTTATTTATTTATTTGAGAGAGAGAGAGTGTGTAGGTGTGTGTGTGTGAGTTGAGGGAGAGGGAGACAAACAGAACTCCTCTGAGTGGGGACCCTGTGCAGAGCTCAATAACCCAGAAGTCATGAGCTGAGCTGAAATCAACAGTCAGTTGCTCAACTAAGTGAGCTATTCAGGCACCCCTAAAATATAAATTTTAAAATAAAAATATATCACAGTGTTAATGTATCAAATGAAATCTGAATAACATAGTAATTTTTTTATTGACATCAAATTCACATCACATTTAAACAATTTTAAACTATATAGTTCTGGGGTGCCTGGGTGGCTCAGTTGGAAAAGCATCTGTCTTCGGCTCAGGCCATAACCCCAGGGTCCTGGGACTGAGCCTTGCATTGGGCTCCCCGCTTAGCATGGAGCCTACTTCTCTGTCTCCCACTCCCTCTGCTTGTGCTCTCAGTCTTTCTCTCTGTCAAATAAATAAATAAAATCTAAAAAATAAATAAAATCTAAAAAATCTAAAAAAATAAACTGTACAGCTCTAAACCGGCAAACTGGACAACCTATAAAAAATGGAAAAATTTTTAGAAACAAACAACTGACCATTATTGAATTAAGAAGAAATAGAACATCTGAGTAGATTGATTACTAGTAATAAGATTAAACCATAATAAAAAGTTTGTCAACAAAGGGAAGTCCAGGGACACATGTCTTCACTGTTGAGTTTTACTGCATTTGAAGAATTAAAACATGAATCCTTCTCAAATTCTTCCAAAAAATTGAAGAGGGGAAAACACCCCAAACTCATTTTATGAGTCCAGCATTACCCTGATACCAAAGCCGGATAAGGACATTAACAAAAAAGAAAACTATAAACCAATATTCTGGACTAATATGGATACAAAAATACTCAAGAAAACACTAGCAAATTGAATTCAGCAGTATATGAAAAGTATCATTCACCATGATCAAATAGGATTTATCCTTGGGCTGCAGGAATGGTTCAATATACACAAATCAATCAATCAATGTGACTGTAATAATATGAAAGAAAAAGAACCATATGATCATCTCACTGAGACAGAAAAAGGATTTGATAAATCAACAATTATTTATGATAAAAACACTACAATTAGGCATAGGAGAAACATATCTCAACATAATAAAGGTCATATATGACAAGACCACAGCTAATATCAAACTCAATGGTAAGGGTTGGAAGCTTTTCCTTTAAGATCAGGGAAAAAAAACCATAAAGGTATCCACTCTTACCACTCTTAATCAACATAGTTTTAGAAGTCCTAGTTGGACCAGTCAGATAAGAAAAAGAAATAAAAGCCATCAAAGTTGGAAAGGAAAAAGTAAAATTATCTTTATTTGCAGATGACATGATTTTATATGTACAAAATCCTAAAGATTCCACCAAAGAACAGTTAGAATGAATAAGCAAATTCACTAATGTTGCAAGATATAAAGTTAACATATAAAAATTAACATCATACACTAAATTTTCTGAAACAGAGATTGATCCCACTTATAATAGCATCTAAAAGAATAAAATAATTAGGAATAAATTTTAAGAAGGATCTGAAAAATCTCTACTTTGAAAACTACAAGACATTGATGAAGAAATGACATTGATGAAGAAATTCCACAAGTATATGGAAAGATTTCCCATGTTTATCGATTGGAAGAATTAATATTGTTAAAATGTTCATACTACCCAAAGCCTTCTATTGATTTAATACAATCCTTATTAAGATTCCAACAGGATTTTTACAAAAGTAGAAAAAAAAATCTTAAAATTTATATGGAATTGCAAAAGACCTTGAACAGCAAAAACACTTCTTAGAGAAAAAGAACAAATCACGAGGCATATTTCCTGATTTCTAGCTACACTATAAAGCTACAGGAACCTAAACAGTATGGAACAGATAAATACCTCAGTGGAAAAGAACTGAGAGCCCAGAAATACACCCATACATAAACAGTCAACTAATATTTGACAAGGGAGCTAAGAATATTCAATGGAGAAAAGATAGGCCCATCAATAAATAGTGGGGAAAACTGGATATTGATATGTGAAATAATGAAACTTGATCCCTCTATTAAATCACTCATGAAAATGAACTCAAAATCATTTCAAGATTTAAATGAAGGACCTGAAACCATAAAACTCCAAAAAGAAAACACAGGAAAAAGCCTTCTTGATATAGGTTGTGGTAATGATTTTTTTGGAAATCACATGTAAAACATAAGTAACAATTTTAAAAAAATGGGATTACATCAAACTAAAAGAAAGCATTAATGAATTGAAAAGACAGTCCACAGAATGGGAAAACTATTTGAAAACTATATATCTGATAAAGAATTAGTATCTAAAATATAAAGAACTCACCTAATAGCAAAAAGCAAATAATCCAATTAAAAATGGACAAAGGACCAGAACAGGCATTTTCCCAGGAAGACATATGAACAGCAAACAGGTAGATGAAAGGATGCTCAACTTTGTCAAGATAACAACTGTGTCAAGCTTTTGCACAGCAAAGGAAATAGTCAACAAAACCTGAAAAAATGAGAGAAGATATTTGCAAATGACATATCAGATAAAGGGCTAGTATCCAAAATCTCTAAAGAACTTATCAAACTCAACACCCAAAGAACATATTAACCCAATCAAGAAATGGGCAGAAGACATGAACAGACATTTCTGCAAAGATATCCAAATGGTCAACAGACACATGAAGAAGCTCTCAACATCACCCAGCACCAGGGAAATACAAATCAAAACCACAATGAGACATCACCTCACACTAGTCAAAATGGCCAAAATTAACAAGTCAGGAAATGACAGATGTTGGTGAAGATGTGGAGAAAGGTGAACCCCCCCTACACTGCTGGTAAGAATGGAAGCTGGTGCATTTACAGAGTGTAGTCACTCTGTAAAACAGAATGCAAGTTCCTCAAAAAGTTGAAAATAGAGCTACCCTATGACCAAGCAATTGCATGACTGGGTATTTATGCTAAAGATACAAATGTAGTGATCTGAATGGGCATGAGTACCCCAATTTTTATAGCAGCAATGTCCACAATAGCCAAACTATGGAAACAGCCTAGATGTCCATTAACAGATGAATGGACAAAGAAGATATGGTATATATATACAATGAAATATTATGCAGCTATCAAAAAATAAAATTCTGCCATTTTCCATGATGCAGATGGAACTAGAGGATATTATGCTAAGTGAAATAAGTCAATCAGAGAAAGATAATTATCATATGGTCTCACTGGTATGAAGAACTTGGGAAACAAGAAAGAGGATCATATGGGAAAGGAAGGAAAAAGGAGGGATCTAAAAAATACAGCACTTTTCCCTGAGAAGTAAGGGGTCTGTGCTCCATATCAGCCATCCCATCCCCTAAATCCTGCATAGGAGAGATAAGACCCAAAATTCCTGGCTTTGAAAACTAATAAGCTTATATTCAGGAAAATCACAGAACTGTAAGGAGTGGAGAATCCATTTTTAAAGGGCTTGCATATAGATTCATTTACTCTGGAACCTAACACAAAAACACCAACTTGAAAAGCACCTAGACCAGAGGGGAAGAATACACTTTTACTAATCTTAAAGCATCTGCTGAAGAGGCAGAAACTTGTTGGGAATCTTTCTGGTAACAGAGACTGGTGATTACCAATTTTCTGATCTCATTCTAACTTGCTAATGCTACTGCTGGTGGGCACCATTTCAGAACTCTCTAACTTGTTTGCACCAGAGGGCACACCTCACTAAGGACCCTGCCTATCCCAGTGCTGCAGCAGGTGGGTGTGCAGAGCTCACACAGAGGATGCCCCTTAAGTACCTGCTCTGAGGCCAGGAGGGAATCACTTATGAGTTCTATGAGATATCTTCTATGAAAGGCTACTTCTTCAACA
This sequence comes from Spilogale gracilis, assembly GCA_004023965.1. Classification (NCBI taxonomy): domain Eukaryota; kingdom Metazoa; phylum Chordata; class Mammalia; order Carnivora; family Mephitidae; genus Spilogale; species Spilogale gracilis. Next base: position 25,856 of record PITA01003198.1, read on the forward strand.
CTGAGACAAATAATGGTTTGTCTAACACAGAAAAAACCACAGAGAGTCAGGCAAAATGAGAAGACAGAGGAATATGTTTCAAATAAAAGAACAAGATAATGATCTTAATGAAATAGAGATAGACAATCTACCTAATAAAGAGTTCACAGTGAAGTCATAAAGATGCTCACTGAACTAGAAGAATAAATGAACACAGCAAAAATTTTAATAAAGAGGTGGAATATATAAGACAGTACCAAACAGAAGTTGAAGAATATAGTAACTGAACTGGAGGAAAAAGACAAAACAAAATACTACAGGGGTTCAACAGCAGACTGGATGAATCAGAATGGATCAGGGAGCTAGATGAAAAAGCAGTAGAATTCACCCAGAGCAGCAAAAGAAAAAAAAAAAGTTAAAAAGTGAAGATACTTAAAGGACCTTTCAAACAACATCAGGTGGAATAACATTCACATTGTAGAGGTCTCAAAAGGAGAAAAGAGGGGGGGAAAAGGGCCTCAAAACTTATTTGAAGTAATAATGACTGAAGAATTTCCCAATGTGGTGAAGGAAATGGGAGTCAGTTCCATACCGAGATCCATACCAAGGCACATTATAATTAACATGGTAAAAGTTCAAGAGAATCTTAAAAGCAGCAAGAGAAAAACAACTTGTTATGTACAAGGCAAACCCGTAAGCCTATCAGCTGATTTTTCATCAGAAACTTTGCAGGCCAGAAGAAAGTGGCATGGCACATTCAAAGATCTGAAAAGAAAACGGCAGCCAAGAATTCTCTACCTGGTAAGGTTATCATTGAGAATTGAAAAGATTAAAAGTTTTCCAGATAAGCAAACATTAAAGGACTTCATCACCACTAAGGCCTTATAGAAATATTAAAGCCTTATAAGAAATATTAAAGGAACTTCTTAGAGCTGAAAAAAATAGAATTAATTAATAACAGGACTACTTATGAGGAAAGGGATAAGGTGATGTAACAGGAATATCCTAAGCTCACCTCATCCTACAGACACACTGAGGCAATACAATGTCTATTAAAATAACTCAAAAAATAACCTGAAGACTGGCAGAACAGATCTTTTACAGCTAGTCATAGAGAGAAAGCCATATTGAAAAGACCACAAATGAGAAGGACATCCCAAGCACAGAGGAGTGAGGGGATCAGACTCCACACTGGGCACCCCAGAACTTGGGGACTTACATTGGGAAGATGAGTCCCCATAATGTCGGGTTTGAATATCAATCAGTTCTGGGAGACCACAGAATAATAGGAAACTCAGTCCTGACCCATAAAGAGCCAGCGTGTTAAATAATTTGGCCCAAAACATAGCATAGAAGTAGAAATTTGAAAAGTGCGTGGGGTATATGTGAAAGATATTTACTGATTAATCTTAGAACATGTGCTGGAGGGGCAGGTATCTGCAGATTTCTCCAGGAACAAAAGTGCTGGCAAGTATCTTTTTTCCTGCTCTTCCACAGTCTAGATAATCAGATGCTTGCAGAAACCAGTTCTAATGCCCTCCACTTACTTTGCTACCACTGTGTGCTCCACACTGGCATAGTCTTGCAGAACTACCTCACCCAAGCTGCCTATCTTCACAGGTATCACTTCTAAGCAATTCCTGCTCCACCACAACTGGCAGGCAGTTCCAGACAGGACTGGTAACACTCCAAAGTGACTCTTGCCTTGCAGAGTGGAGGAGAGAACTCCACAACATAGACAAACCCACATGTCCAGCAGCCAGGCCTCTTGTCTGGTTATGTAGGAAGCAAGTCCTGCCCATTAGTGCACGTGCACCTGTGGCACAAGCTAATTGCACACAGGCATGTTGAGTTCTAGACCTACTCACTAGTGAGCCCATGGCACAAGCAGCTGGGCCTCTCCATACCGTGAGGACCATGCCCTGTCCAGTGCACCCAATGCAGGAAAAACAGATCACTGAAACCAGATATGCTGAAAGCTAACCTCAACCACATGTGTGCCCATACCAATTATGACTTAATCATAACAGAAGGATGCACACAGCCAACACTGGGGACACCCCTGAAGTACCTGGTTCTGGTAATGGTGTGGGGGGGTAGGTAGAATTATGCTATAGGGCACCATAGGACCTCTTCTACAAAATGCCACTACTTTCAAGACCAGGAGATGTAAGCTGATATACCCAATACATAGAAACAAACAGAATTAGACAAAATGAGGAGACAGGAGAATACGTCCCAAATGAAAGTATAAGACAAAAATCACAGAAAAAGAGCTAAATGAAGATAAACAATATGTCTGATAAAGAGTTTAAAGAAATGATCATAAATATACTCACTGGACTTGAGAAAAGAGTGGATAAATTCAGCAATAACTTCAACAAAGAGACAGAAAATATAAAAAAAAAGAACCCATTAAAACTGAAGACCACAATAATTGAAATGAAAACTACACTGGAGGGAATCAACAGCAGATTAGAGATTGCAGAATGAATCAATGATCTATAAGACAGAGTGGTAGAAAGCAACTAGGATGAAGAGCAAAAAGGAAAAAGGAGTAATAAATGAGAATGGGTTAAGGAAACTCTGTGACATTATCAAGGGCAATAACATTTGCATTATAGGGATCACAAAAGGAAAAGAGAGGGAAAAATAAACACAAATTCTATTTGAAGAACTAATAGCTGGGGTACCTGGGGGGCTCAGTCATTAAGTGTCTGCCTTCGGCTCAGGTCATGATCCCACATTAGGCTCCCTGCCTAGCAGGAAGCCTGCTTCTCCCTCTCTCACTCCCCCTGCTTGTGTTCCCTCTCTACCTGTGTTTCTCTCTGTGAAATAAAGAAAATATTAGAAGAAGAAGAAGAAGAAGAAGAAGAAGAAGAAGAAGAAGAAGAAAAGAACAACAACAACAACAACAACAACAGCAGCAGCAGCAACAGCAACAACAACAACAACAACTAATAGCTAAAGACTTCCCTAATCTGGGGAAGGAAACAGATATCCAGGTTTAGGACACACAGATTTCCAAAAAAAATGAACCCAAAGAGATCCATACCAAGGCACAAATGATAGACATGATATCTAAAATTAAAATGACAAAATTAATGATAGAATCTTAAAAATGTCAGGAGAATAAGAAAACAGTAACATACAAGGAAAACCCCATAAAACTATTAGCTGATTCTTCAGCAGAAACTTTGAAGGCCAGAGGGAGAGGCAAAATAGAGTCAAAGTGTGGAAAGGAAAAAATCTACAACCAAGAATACTCTACACAGCAAGTTTATTATTAAGGATTGAAGGAAAGATAAAGAATTTTCCCAGACAAAAGTTAAAGGAGTTCATCATCACTAAATCAGCCTTATAGGAAAAGTTGAAGAAAATTCTGTAAGTGCAAAAACCATACCTAGAAGAAAATTAAAAAAAAAAAATTCACAGGTAAAAACAAACACATAGTAAAGGTAGATTAGTCACTTATAAAGCCAGTATGGAATTTCAGCACAAAAGTAGTAAAATCAATTATATCTACAAAAATTAGTCAAGAAATACACAAAATATGGGGGTGGCTCAGTCATTAAGCATCTGCCTTCAGCTCAGGTCATGATCCCAGAGTTCCAAGATCAAGCCCTGCATCGGGGTCCCTGCTCAGTGGGAAGCCTGCTTCTCCCTCTCTCACTCCCCCTGCTTGTGCTCTCTCTCTCACTGTTACTGTAAAATAAACAAAATATAAAAAAAGAAATGCACAAAATAAAAAGATGTAAAAGATACAAAATGTGGGGAATAAAAATTTGGTCATTTTAGAATGTGTTTGAAATAGAGCAACCACCAACTTAATACAGACTGCTTTAAACATAGAATATTATATATGAATACAATGATAACCAAAAATCAAAAACCTATAATAGATACACACACACCAAAAAAAAAAAAAAAAAAAAAAAAAAAAAAAAAAAAAAAAAAAAAAAAAAAAAAAAAAAAAAAAAAAAAAAAAAAAAAAAAAAAAAAAAAAAAAAAAAAAAAAAAAAAAAAAAAAAAAAAAAAAAAAAAAAAAAAAAAAAAAAAAAAAAAAAAAAAAAAAAAAAAAAAAAGAGAGAGAGAGAGAGAAAGGAATCAAAACATCTAAAAAAAAGCCATTACAGTACAAGGGGAGACAGCAAGAGAAGAAAAAAGGAACAGGGAAGAACTACAGAAACAATCCAAAAATAATTTTTAAAATGTCAATAAGTACACGTCTATCAATAATTACTTTAAATGTAAATAATCTAAATACCCAATCAAATGACACAGGGTGACTGAGAAGATGAAAAAACAAGACCCATCTATATGCTGCTAGTAAGAGACTCACATTAGACCTAAAGACAACTGTACAATGAAAGTGAAAAGGTGAAAGGGAAGCAAACAACAACAACAAAAAACAGGGGTAGCAATACTTAAACAAAATAGACATTACAACAAAGACTGTAAAAAAAGACAAAATAAAGGGCACTGCATAATGATAAAGGGATTAATCCAACAAGAGCATATAATAACTGTAAATATCTATGCACCCAACATAGGAACACCTAAATACATAAAAAATATTTATAGACTTAAAGGGAGAAAATGACAGCAACAAAACGATTATAGTGGACTTTACAGCCCTTACATCAATGGATAGATCATGAAGACAGAAATTTAGCAATTCAGTTCTTTGACTAACACATTAGACCAGATGGACCTAAAAGTGATATACAGAACATTCCATCCCAAAACAGCAGAATATACATTCAAGTGCATATAAACATTCTTGACGATAGATCACACATTAGGTCACAAAACAAGTCTTAATATCACAAAACAGTATCTCAATTTAAGATAACTGAAATCATGTCAATCTTCTTTTCCAATCACAATGGTATGAAACTAGAAATCAATTACAAGAAATAAAACTCAAAAAATTACAAATTCATGGAGATAAACAATGTTACTAAACAGCTGTTGAGTCATAAGAGAAATCACAGGAGAAATCAAAATACTCAAAGGAAATCAGAAATGCATGCAGCAAAAGTGATTCTAAGAGGAAAGTTCATAGCAGTACAGGTTTACCTCAAGAAACAAAAGAAACCATTTACTTTTACATGTAAAGGAACTAGAAAATGAAGAAGAAATGAAGCCCATAATTAGTAGAAAGAAAGAAAGAATAAAGATTAGAGGAGAAATAAATAAAATGGAAACTAAATAGACAATAGAAAAGATCAATGAAACTAAGAGTTGGTTTTTCAAAAAGATAAAACTGACAAATTTATAGCTAGTCTCATCAAGGGAAAAAAGAGAGATGGCTCAAATAAATAAAATGAAAAATGAAAAAGGGGACATTACAACTGATACCACAGAAATACAAAGGATCATAAATAATACTGTGAAAAATTATATGCCAACAAATTGGAAACTAAGATAACTGGATAAACCCCTAGAGACTTAACAATCTTCCAATGCTAAATCAGGCAGAAATAGAAAATCTGAATAGATCAATTATGGGTAGATTGTTCCTAGATAGGAGATTGAATCAATAATCAAAAGTCTCCCAACATATAAAAGTCTATGACCAGACAGTTTCACAGTGAATTGTACCAAACATTCAAATTCAGTACTCATCCTTTTCAAACTCTTCCAAATAATGCAGGAAGAGGGAGCACTTCCAAACTCTTTTTATGAGGCTAGTATTACTCTGATACCAAAATCAGATGGGACAAGATGGTTGGATAGGGAAGAGAAGGGGAGGGGGTGTAGAAGGGAGGGGAGATTATAGGCCAACATCGTTAATGCAAATATACTCAACAAAATATGAGAAACTGAATTGAAGAATACATTAAAAGAATCATGTATCATAATCAAATGGCATTATTCTAGGGATGAAAGGATGATTCAACATCTTATGCAAATTATTCAAAGTGATACATGACATAAACAAAATGTAAAATAAAAATTATATGATTATCTCAATAGATGCAGAAAAGAACCTGACAAAATGCAACATCTATTTATTATAAAAAATGTTATTATTTTAAATAATAATTTATTTATTATAAATTTTATTATAAAAAATGTCAACAAAATGGTATAGAGGAAATGTACCATGGAATTATAAAAGCCACATACAACAAACCCACAGTTAACATCATACTCAATGTGAAAACAATGAAAACTTTTCCTCTAAGATAAGGAATGAGACAAGAATGCCCACTCTCACTACTTTATTGAACATAGTATTGGAAATCCTAGCCATAGTAATAAGGTAAGAAAAAGATATAAGCAGCATCCAAATCAGAAAGGAGAAAATAAAACTGTCACATTTCCAAATGACATGATATTATATGTAGAAAACCTTAAGTCTCCACCAAAAACCTGTTAGAATCAATGAATTAAGTGAAGTTGCAGGATGCAAAATCAATACACAGAATTTTGTGGTGTTTCTATACTCTAATAACAAACTATCTTAAAGAGAAATTAAGAAGACAATCCCATTTACAACTGCATTAGACAGAATAAATAACCGATCTATCTATATATGTATATCTATATATATTAATATTTTATTTATTTATTTGACAGAGAGAGAGAGATCACAAGTAGGCAGAGAGGCAGGCAGAGAGGAGGAAGCAGGCTCCCTGCTGAGCAGAGAGCCCGATGTGGGCCTCAATCCCAGGACCCTGAGATCATGACCTGAGCCAAAGGCAGAGGCTTTTTAACCCACTGAGCCACCCAGGTGTCCCCTATCTATATATTTAACCAAGGTGGTAAAAGACCTTTACTTTAAAAATTTTAAGACACTGATAAAAGAAATTGAAGACACAAATGAACGGAAAGCTATTTCATATATACTACCCAAAGCAATCTACAGATGAAATAAAATCCCTATCAAAATTTCAATGGGATTTTTCATAGAACTAGAACAAATGATTCTAAAATTTGTGAAGAACCACAGAAGACCCCAAATAGTCAAAAAAAATTCTGAGAAAGAAGAAAGCTGGAGATATTACACCCCCAGATTTTAAACTACACCACAAAGCTATAGCAAACAAAATAGTTTGGTATTGACATAAAATAGACACGCAGACCAAAGAAACAGAATTGAGAGCCCAGAAATAAACCCAAATATATGCAGACAATATATAACAAAGGAGCCAATAATCTACAATGGAGAAAGAACACTCTTTTTGATAAGTGGTCGTGGGAATACAGGACAGCCGTATGCAAAAGAATAAAAGTAGACCACTATCTTACAGCATACACAAAAATTAATGCAAAATGAAGACTTGAATGTAAGACTTGAAACCATAAAATTCCTAGAGGAAAACATGAGTGGTAAGCTACTTGACATTGACCTTAGTAATGTATTTGTGGGTCTGACCCCAAGCCAGGCAAAACAAAAGATTTTAAAATAGGACTACATGAAACTTAAAAACTTCTGCATAGCAAAGGAAGCTATCATCACAACAAAAATACAAGTATGTTTTTGTTGAATAGGACAAGATATTTGCAAATCCTATATCTGATAAGTGGTTAATATCCAAAATATGTAAAGAACACATACAACTCAACAATAAAATACCAAACTATATGATTAAAGACTAGGCAGAGAATCTGAAGAGACATTTTTCCAAAGAAGATAGGTGACCAACAGACACATAAAAAGATGTGCAACATCACTATTAGGGAAATGCAAATCAAACCCACAAAAATATATCACTTTACAACTGTTAGAATGGCTATTATTAAAAAAAAAAGCCCAAGAAATAAGGGGTGCCTGGCTGGCTCAGTTGGGAAAGCATGTGACTATTGATCTTAGTGTTGTAAGTTTGAGCCTCATGTTGGATGTAGAGATTACTTAAAAATAAAATGCTTTAAAAAAATAAGAGGTAAGAAGTGTTGGAGAAAATGTGGAGAAAAGGGAACTCTAATACACCATTGGTGGCAATGTAAACTGGTGCAGCCACTATGGAAAACAGAAAGGAGACTCCTTGGAAAAAAAAGAGTAGGTCTCCCATATACTTTAGTCACTCCACTACTGGGTATTTATCTGAAGAATATAAAAACACTATTTTCAAAAGCTATATGCATCCCTGTGTTCATTGCAACATTATTTACAATAACCAAGATATGGATATAATCTAATGCTCACTGATGGGTGAATCAACAAAGAGCATGTGGTGTAGACACACACACACACACACACACACACACACAGGAATACTACTCAGCCATAAAGAAGAATGAAATCTTGCCATTTGTGACAACATGGATGGATCTTAAGGGTACAGTGTGAGGTAAAATAAGCCATATGGAGAAAGAAAAATACTGTATGATTTTATTCATATGTGGAGTCTAAAAAAATGAACAAAACAGCACAAAAATAAGCTCGTCGATACAGAAAACAGATTACTGTTATCAGCAGGAAGGGGTTGGGGTTCAGTGAAATAGGTGAAGGAAACAATTGTAGAGTAATGAATAGTAACTAGGTTTGTGGTGATGATCACTCTGTAGTATATACAGACATGGAATTATAATGGTGTATACCTGAAACTTTTTAAATGTTATATACCTATTTTTACCCTCATAAAAATAAATCCTAAATCTATTAAACATTTGATAATTATAATCATATTTCAGCAAACACATCTGAGATACATGGCATTTGCCTTTCTACTGAGTACCTTTGGATAACTCACTTATTGCTCAGTTGAGCCAGTACTCTGATAAAATCCTGGTCACATAAATAGGTAAACAGAATATAAAGAATCTAAGTATAGCAATGTTACTCAATTTTTAAAATTCCATCTCAGTTGAATGCCAAAAATGCATAGTAATACATAATAAATTTATTTATTTAAATAAAATAAAACATCATTTTATTTAAAATTTTAATTATTGGGTATCTTCTACTTATTGGATGCCACCTCCTCCACTCTACTTTCGGTCAGTAGGCTAACCTGTATAGGTTACATCAACATACTTACTTGCTTCCAGTTGAATTTGACCAATGAAGATCCCTTCACAGAAGATGAAGGAAGAGAAGGATACTTATTTTCCTAGTGCCTTCCCTGCAAAGTTATATCTCCTTTCAAGGTGACCTTTTCTACATTAACTGTTTCCTTCTGGGTTATGGCAAACTCTCTCTCTTTTTATCCCTTCAGGCCCAAAGATGGTAACAACCTTCCTGTTACGATCCCTAGGGTATTGCCCTATCTTTGGGGTTTCCCTAAATCCTGATCACATGTATAAATAGTCCATTTATTGAGCCGTCCTTGAAATATTTTCCTAATGTACATATATTTCTTTCTATGTGATTATGGGTGGCTGTCATGACTCATTCAGTCCATAAGTGAGGAATATAATTATGTTCTTCTTAGGTTTATGGAAAGATAAGAATTATATACTGATTTTTTTCTAAAGATTTATTTTAGAGAAAGAGAGAGAGAGAGAGCGCGAGCATGCCTGTGTGTCAGCAGGGAGAGAGGCAGAGGGAGAGAATTTCAAGCAGACTCTGCACTGACTGGGGGCTCAATCCCACGACCCTGAGATCATGTTGTGAGCCAAAACCAAGAGTTGGCCACTTAATTGATGGGCTGCCCAGGCACCCATATGCTCCCTAACTTTCAAAAGATGTGTTAGGCCTATACTGTCCCATAGTCACAGTTGTATAAATTTAAATTAACTAGAATTAAATAAAACTTAAAATGCAATTCCTCAGGCACATAAACCATATTTCAAGTGCTCAATACTCAAATGTTGCCAATTGGTTCAGCACTGAATGGTGTAGATAGAGAACATTTCCATCAATGCAGAAAGCAATGTATTAGACAATTGTTGAATGGGAACTATGAAATTAAAAACCTATACTGAATAGCATTTATAGTTTTTAAAAATATTCCCCTATTAAGTGAAATTATTTTTCTTATATTTACTGACTTATAAAGTCATTAAATTAAAAAACTTCTTTCTTTCTTTTTTTTTTAAGAAAGAGAGAGAGAAAGAGAGAGAAAGAGAAAGCAGGGGGGAGAGGCAGAAGGAGAAAGAAAGAGAGAATCTTAAGCAGGCTCCTTGCCCACCACAGAGCCCATTGTGGGGCTCAATCTCACAACTCTGAGATCATGATCTGAGACAAAAATAAAGAGTTGAATGTCCAACTGACTGAGCCATCCAGGCACCCACAAAAACTATTTTTAAAAATGAAACTTTTTCAAAAAAATAATATACATTAATGTAGACCAAGAAATACTGGGCATAGAACCTGATGTCAGAATTGGATGAGACTTCGGGAGTCTTTGGAGGAGTTTGCATGTAGAAGCCATATAAACTCTTGTGGACTGAACAGACTGGTAGATTTGGCTGAGGCTAGGGCCAATAATGGTTGCTCTCATCCATGTATGCATGTACCACTTCTCCAACTAAGAAAGCAGGGGCTGTCTTCCCATACCTTGAATCTACAATGAACTTGATTTGTGTGTGTGTGTGTGTGTGTGTGACAAATTGAATGCAACAGAAGTGATAGTCTGGGATTTCTACGCCAAGGCCTTCAAAGGTTGTGTAGCTTCTGTTTTCAATCACAGGGAAAACCAGAGGCCATCTAAAGAGAGGCATTGTGGAGAACAAAAGGCCCTGGAGTATAAGAGTCTATGAAGGGAGAGAGGGAGGCTAGCCTAGCCCCCGCAGCAATTTCAGTCAAGCAGCTTAGAAACCGGCATGTGAGTGAAGCTACTATGGATTTTCTAACCAATAAGACATGTTGCAGAACTGAGCTTTCCCTTCTGAGTACTATTTGAATTTTTGAACAACAGAATTAAATGATTGCTTTAAGTCAATAAATATTGGACTGATTTCTTATGCAGGACTGTTTAGTCTCTGTTTTTTGCATGTATTTAACATGTACCTAATTGTCATTTCCCATATTTTATGGATGTAATGTTTGAGTCCCTCAAAATTCAGATGTTGAAGCCCTAACCCTCAGCATGGCCATATTCAGATACAGGGCCTCTAAGGAAGTCACGAAGGTTATATGGGGTGATAGGAGTAAGACCTAATCCAACAGGATTAGTATCCCTATAAGAAGAGACACCCAAGAACTCTCTTTCCATGTGAACACAAAAGAAAGGCCATGTGAGGATGAAGCAAGAAGGTGGTCATATGCAAGCCTGGAAGAGATTCCTTACCAGGAGCCAAATCAGCCAGAGCTTTTATCTTGAACTTCCTAGGTTGCGGACTGAGAGAAATAAATTTTAAGCTACCCAGTCTATGGTACTTTGTTATGGCAGCCCAAGCCGACTAAGACACCACATTTGCCAGTGATTTACCAGAAAATCAAGTGGTTAGCTAGAGGTAGTAGCATCAATGACTTCTCCTATCACCTGAGACAACAAGGAGTTAGCTGGCCCTATACCTCTTTTGTCCTAGAACACTTTGCTTTATCAGGAGACATACTCTGTATACTGTCTTTGATAGGTAAGTGTTAGTTGGGTTGAGTCTGAAAGGGTAAGGGAGAGCATGGATTACTGCTGGCCATCTTTCAGACTTAACCCCATGTTAGAATGACAGCTCTCTTGATTGCATGTGCCTTTCAGAAGTGGGAAGTATAAAGTGGAAGGTTACCAAAACCACTCAAAGTGAATTTAATGCAATTACTGATAATAATATTTGCGTAAAATATGAAAATGCCCAGGACAAACGCTAAACTGGATAGTATACTGAGACTATAATCCAGTATTTTACCACGTAGACCGAGACCTTCATTTCTCATTTTCTGGTAAATATACCTTGAAGCTATATTGAGACTTAAACAATTGACAGTTACACCTGTTATACTTTTTTATAAAGTCATCTTGTTTATGGATCTGGATTTGGAAATCTTGTAAAACCAGAGATTCCCAAAATTTTCTCCTTCCTCCATGAACAAAGATCGATTTTATACCAATTTCAATATTATAGGTTGACTTAAAGGGCCTTAAAAAGGTGGCTCTAAAGACAGACACTTGGAAATTATTACATATGGATTGCTTAGTAACTTCATTTCATGGTTGAAAATCATGAAGTTTATGATTACACATTTGACACTACTAAAATATCAACATCTGAGTGGAAGAAATTAATTCTAACTAAAGACTAAGGATGATTTTTTTCAAGTTCAGGGTGTTATATCCTAGACTGTGTTTTGAGGATATTTTGTCACGAAATACCGAAGTAAAATGCTCTACTTTGGAAAGTATGGCTTACTCTATTGGGAATTAACAACAAAGAAAAGAGAAGGTATTGAGTCCTTAGTAACTGCAGAGTTTATGGAAAGTGAATTAATCATTGCTGTTAAGTGCATTTTCCAGTTTACATAAATAAGCAGAATGACTGATGCATGACAGTGAGCAGATTTGTGTCCATATAAAAAAACAACAACACAGATTTCTGCTATACAATCATCTTTTGAAGAGAGTTGATGATGCAAACATGCACATTTTAATTTTTTTCCTTGAAACTATGCAAAATTTGCAATTGGAGACACAATCCAAGATGCAGATTAATAGCACAAATTACCAAGCTCATTCTCACTATTGAGAATCGTAAGCATGTGGAGAGAACATATCCTTAGCTGATTGGACCTTCCCAGCATGCTTTTCACAGTTAAATATTCTAATTCCAAGATAAATGGATTAAAAGTTTTAATGAAAAAATCATTTCATAAGTTTATCACTTGGATGAAATAAGGCATCTAGGCCTTTAATATTTCTTACTGAATATCTTTTTCTCTTTGGCAATGTTTTGTATGTTAAATGGTCTTTTGGGTTTGATGCGAGGTTTTGCTACACTGAGAGGATGCAACATGATTGGATTCAGGAAGAGGAGAGGCTAATTCTTTGACAAAATAGGGGAAAGATAGTGTGAGAAGTAGGAGAGGAGTACCTGCAAAGGGCGGGGTTTGGGGGGTGCTCATAGGCAGATGGGGTTTAAGACAGAGTTGGTATGGAGTGGGGAGGATCTGGATCCTTGCAATCAACCCACTCCAGGTCTCATAGGACCAGTTTCCATAACTCTGATGCATACCTCACGGTTTGAAGGGTGCTGCTTTTGTCTTATATTTGGTATCAAGCCTTTTAATTGGTTATCCATAGTGGGTTAATTGTACTACACTGCCCTAGACTGTAGTGTTGATGAAGTCATTTGCCCAGGAAGCCAAGAGTATTTGGTGTGCTTGCTATTTTTGTGACCTTAAATTAGCTAAGAATTCAAATCTACACATTTTACTCCATCTCCCTGTGCTTTACTACATGCTTAAATGTTTTAAGATTTATTGAATCCAGGTATTTTATTTCTCAGTAATTCCCAGAAGTCACCTGATTCAATTATGCTGATCTATTATTTTTCAAGAATTATTTTTTTAAAAATTCCCTTTCCCAACTAATATAGTGAATCTGTGGCTTTCTTGATCTAAAAATATTTTAAGAAATTTTATGATTTTATGAAAGATCATTTGAAAGGGTTTCCTGAGGCTTTTTTTCTTTCTTTTACTGAAACAAAGCTTAATAACAAAGAATGGTATTTATAGATTAATATTTGGGGCAAATTCTAAAATGCATTTCTAGCAATAAGTTCCACACTTTCTCATGAATACAAAGCAATCTGCTTTTGTTTTTCTGGGACTCAAAGTGAATAACACAGTGATGTAACTCTTTATTAAAAACATTACTGCCACTCCATATTAAAAACATTTTTGCTTAAATAATTAGCATTTTTGCTTATCCATAAAGAAACCACATGAGACAGAAAAAAAATGTTTGTCCCAGATGGTCCTTTTTGCATTAATATTACTAATCCAGACATCAAAAACAAACAATAAGCTGTTGAAATATGTAATTTCAGCCAAAATATCAGAGGCTTGAACTTTCACAGGCGTTTCAATTTTAAGAGGACAGCTGAGCGCCTGACTCTTAACTCTCTTGTGTTTCCCTGTTGCATATAATTATTATGTAAATAATTTCCTTCTTTTGGAAATGGAAGAATGATTATAAGCATTCTTGAACTTGGGAAAGACCTTTACTTACCTGCAGCAAAAAGATGGGGGAAAAAAAAACCAATCTGTTTTAATATTTATAGTGAAATCGGTTATTTCTGCTTGCCTGATACCAATTTATCTTTTGTGCAGTAAAATACCCATATTTTTCTTGGGAAACTACCCCCATTCTTTTCTTCTTCTTCTTCTTCCTTTTTTTTTTTTTTAAAGATTTTATTTATTTGACAGAGAGAGAGGTCACAGGCAGGCAGAGAGGCAGGCAGAGAGAGAGGAGGAAGCAGGCTGCCCGCTAAGCAGAGAGCCTTCTGTGGGCCTCCATCCCAGGACCCTGAGATCATGACCTGAGCCGAAGGCAGAGGCTTTAACCCACTGAGCCACTCAGGCACCCAGAAACTAACCCCTTTCTATTCCATCCACAAGAGACTGAAAACTCCAGGCCTAGGTCTGTGATCCAGGTCAGCCCATCAGTGAATTAATTTCTTCTAGCTATTGTGATTGGTTCAGGGAAGGCATGTGCTTCAAAATCATCCAGGGAAACTAAATCTGGGGATTTTTACAGAACTATAGGTAAGAGAAAAAAAATTTTTTTGACTCTCTTAACTGCTGGAGTTACTATATGGAGATAACACCTAAAGGGAAAGTAGTGCTGAATAAAATACGGCAGGGGCTGGGGGCAAAGAGGGTAGTGCCAGGAGACAGAGAACAGACCTGGTCTTGGGTATTTTAGTTACACAAGACAAAATTTTATTCTTTGCTTACGTCAATGTGAGTTGAGTTTTTCTGTCACTTGCTCCTGAATGAGCTATAAGACAAAAACCTATCTGGATGTGACCATGTTCAAATGGAACTCTTGATCCTACATGAGGCCTTCTCATGGGCCATGTACTCTGCTGATGCTTGGGGACGTGCACAGATCAAGAAGACAGGGTTTCTCTATAAAAGGATGTTGCTCCAAATATGTGAACTTATTTCCACCCCTTCAGTGGCAGTTATGGAATTTATGTTTTCTAAGCAAAATATCCTTTTATGAAGACTTATGCACATAAGAGGAAATGACAGGAGGAGAGAAATCCTGAAGTGTACTGTTTTGATAAGGCAAACATATTTTTTAAGTCCTTGAAAAAAAGCTAGCACCTCAATAAGGTGGCTAGACCTTTCTGGACACAAAGAAAAGGAGGGACCATTATTATTTAAATCACAGCCTCAGGCAACAATCCTTGAAGAGAGAGGAACATCGGGGGCCAAAGACTGTTATCAGAACTACCCAGCTGAAGTTGTAGTTACATATTCATTTCTGATGGAATATCAGATAATCAAAAATAACTAGGTTACATTGCTAGGCACTCTACTACCCATAGAGTGTAGTATGCACACACACACACACACACACACACATACACACACACACACACACACACATGAAAGGATAAATATTTCAGATTATCACTCTCTTGCTCATGAAGAGGTTCCTCTGTTTAAGATTTCTCTGGACTGTTTCAATAAGATTCCATTATCTACCAAACACACATATACATACACACACACCATATCGATGAAAAAGAATGGTTACCTTCATGCTTTATTTTAAAGTAAATTTTATATTTTAAAGCCCCTCAAACCACTGTAACACATGACTCTAACATTTTTAATAAAACAGACTGTTTTCTCTTTTTCTGGAAGAAAGGGAGCAGCAAAGATTGCGAATAACGAATAGTTCTCACTGGGTTCATGCACACAGAAGTACAGGTAGTGCAGTGGGGTGAAAGATAATATCACTTAGAGAATGATAATAAGTAGAGTTTCTCATTGCTCCAAGTCAGAGATATTCAAGTTCTGTGTCCATCTATGAGAGGTGGTCTTGTGACTGATTTTCTTCATCCCCACCACCCCTAAACCCTTCCAGTGGGCATCCTCCATTCCCTCACTCCCTGACAGAGAGTCAAGCGGACAGGGAAGTCCATTGTATTCACCATTATTGCCTCTGTTCTATGCAAAGCTCCTTGGAGGAGCAATGAGAGAGACCCCTTCCTCCACAGACTCAGCCGGGGGTCTTCCACCACAGATAAGACTTGAACTTCAAGTCTCTCTTTCTTTTTTTTTAAAGATCTTATTTATTTATTTGACAGAGAGAGAAAGAGAGATCACAAGTAGGGAGAGAGAAGTAGGCAGAGAGAGAGGAGGAAGCAGGCTCCTCACTGAGCAGAGAGCCAGATGTGGGCCTCGATCCCAGGACCCTGAGATCAGGGCCTGAGCTGAAGGTAGAAGCTTTAACCCACTGAGCCACCCAGGCGCCCTCAAGTCTTTTAGAAATCAGCTCTTTCTAATCACACCTTCAGCCATCTCTACTCAGGACACACTCACAGTGCCAGGGCAGGGGAGGGGAGAGTACTGGTACAGAGGTTCTTGTATAGGTAATGCATTGAGTCCAGAATTAGTGTTCCACTCAGCTGATGAAGGCCATGGCATTGAATCACAGTCCTCCCTTATAGCCAGCTGTACCTTGAGATTTAGTTATCCTTGCTCGCCATCTGGCCTCCCTCAGGGCTTTTGAGGCCTATCAGGCCATTTGACAACTTTGAACCTTAGAGCAAAGAAGTCTGAGCGGAAAACTGACAGACTTAGGGAATCCTGGGATCTACAGAACCAGAGGCTGACCCCACAAAGACCCAGTTATCTCCTCCTCTTAGCACCTGGGAGGCTACTTCATTTACATTTATATCACACAGTGGTTATTCTGAGATTTTTTTGCACCCCAAAAGGAAGCCAGTTCCAGAAGTGAGCTGACATTTTCATCATTAGAGACAGAAAACTTCCAATAATTTATAAGTAACCTGTATCTAGTTTAAGAGAAAATATTAAATATAGGTATTGTACACTTTTAAAAGAATAAGAATAAAATATATTTAATATTGAAACTATGATGAATTTAGGTTTTAGACAATTAAGAAACAACCTCAACAGTTCCTGAGCTCCATCATAATCTAAGTATGAGAGGCCCAATTAACAGAGCATTACAATAGAAGCCTGAATATAAAATCATTTGTGCTATTTATGATCTATTCACATGCACTTTGCAGGATCTTAAGAATTTTAGAATAGCCATAACCTTTGCCTCTGTGAACCTCTAATATTAAATTGAAAGAATGCCGTTGTCATGACCACCGCAGTGTAAACCTGACCCTGCTCACCATTAACATTTTCTCAGATAATGTTTGAATTCCCTGTCTCTTTCATTGTGGGTGTTGGGGTTGGGGGTGGGACAGGGGGCATTAGAGTGAAAAGAACAAGTTGGGGAATGCACAAGCATGGAACTGAAATTTATGAACCAGATTTAGGAAACAATGACTTTGGCCAGGGCAGTGGTTTCCATAGGTGTGATTAGGTGTTTCAGACTCTTTAAATTTCCCACTGGCACAGAAGAAATGGGCATCAAGTGGATGGACTGCAGTCTTCTTAGACATTATTATTTGTGTTTTGAGTTTCTTGCTGGACATTCTCATGATTTGGCACCTTCTTTTTTAGTTATAGATATATTAACGTTATCTACTATGAAGCTATCAACTTAGGGTCAGTTTTTTAAGGTGACCTTCAGTATGTTTCCTTTTATCTGTAAGGATTTCTATAGTGAGTTAAGACATATGGGCTTTATAACCAGACTGGTGGATTCAAATCTCTCCTTAGCTATTTACTTGCTCTGTGACCTTGGGTAAGGTAAATAATCTCTTGGTGCCTTAGTTTTCTCATCAGTAATGAAGTTAATACTAGAATTTCCCTCATAAGCTTACTTTGAGGATTAAACACACTAATATGGGTATTAGCAAGTTTCTTCTATAAAGAGCCGGATAATCAAGAGTTTAGGATTTGCAGGATGTGTAACCTCTGTTGTAACTACTA
Source organism: Spilogale gracilis (assembly GCA_004023965.1). Lineage (NCBI taxonomy): Eukaryota > Metazoa > Chordata > Mammalia > Carnivora > Mephitidae > Spilogale > Spilogale gracilis. Next base: position 43,758 of record PITA01003198.1, read on the forward strand.
AAGTATGCCACTTTTGGGAGAAAACAGTCCTAGACACTATGTAAATTATTTGGTGTGGTTATTGTCTAATAAAACTTGATTTATAGAAATAGGCAGTGGGATAATTGGCTTGTAGGACACAGTTTGCCAACCTTTGGAATACTTGTTTACCAATACTTGGCTTGGTCCTTTATAAGAACTCAGTAAATATTAGCTTTTTAAAATTGTCATCCTCTTCCTCTTCCTTCATTCCACAAAGGATTAAGAATCTTATTATGGCTAATTTCAGAGTGTAGTTCTCAGAGTGTTGTGTGGGCTCTGCTCTCACATATATGCATTTCCTAACTCAGGATCTCTACCTTTCCATAAAGTCCTTCTTTTTTTTTTTTTTTTTTAAAGATTTTATTTATTTTACAGAGAGAAACACAGCCAGAGGAGGAACACAAGCAGGGGGAGTGAGAGAGGGAGAAGCAGGCTTCCCGCCGAGCAGGGAGCCCGATGTGGTACTTGATCCCGGGTCTCCAGGATCATGACCTGAGCCGAAGGCAGTCGCTTAACCAACTGAGCCACCCAGGTGCCCCCCATGAAGTCCTTCTAAGGGTAGAGAAGGATCCACTCCCATCCCACTGTTTTTAAGATGACAATAACTTTAAAGGTAGAGCATATCTTTGAAGTGTCATATTTCATCTTAAAAATTCATATGATTTTTGCATTTTACTCCATAGTATATTTGTGTTTCCTTTAAAACAAGAAATGGTGATTTAAATCATTTATATTGAGTAAAACTGACCATGTTTACCAAGTGCCTTCTCATTTTTTATGATATGCACATTTAAACCAATTTGAGAAGCATGGTCTATGATGACAGGAATTTAGAATGTGAGGTAGTTAATCCTCCTGTGGGATTAACAGCCTTTTGTATTCGTATTCTATTGGTGGTTCTTATTGAACACAAGGACAAAGATTAAAGTTTGGATACCGAAGAATTCGCAGAAAATTTTAGAGAACTCCATTTATTGCCTCCTACCTGGATAGGAGAAAAGTACATGTCTTGGCCCCTATAGCTCTGGCTTCACTTAGGACACACAGAAACCTGCACATGCCCACCAGGCCATGACTGATGGAAAGTGCCTGGGGTTGACCTGGAAAATAAAGTCATGCAAAGTAAAATAAACAGAGTAATTTGTGTATAAGAAATCATTGTTAAGTTGAAGCATATAAGATTTTTGATGTTTGGCCATTTTTGAAGTATAGAAATGGCAATTTCTATGGTTCAACCTAATATTTCCCCTAAAGCTTATTAACCAACGATGTGCATAGCACTGTTTAAGTGAAATATTACCACTATAAATCGTGAGAATAACACTTTCAGACTTTTTCAAAAGTACACTCAGAATGAAGAATGTAGAAATAGAAAGTAAAAGTTAGCAGATAATGCTGAAAACAATCAGAACATTTTATTTTTAGTAGCCTAAGGGGTTGCATTGTGATCGCGGCTCATAGTCCGAATCCTTTCAGACAATTCTTAGAAGCAATTCTGTGGGTGTTTGTTGATCCAGCAGGTGTTAAGAAATAAAACATTAGGGCCAGAAGAATAAGCCTTGAGCATTGCATGAAAACACTTGGAAAGATGAAGTCCCCTGTGCTCTTTATGGCCATAAGCAAAGTGCATTTGTTTAACAATTTTATCAGTGCGACATGGAAAGAAAGCAGATGTGGTTTTACTTCTCTGTTTTCATCAAGTGCCAGATAGTACTCCACAGCCATATGATGAATTTCTCTTAGTATCACCATTGCCCTTGGTAGGCAGCTTAGTGCCTATGGCAGATTTTTCAGATTCCTATTTTTTAAACCAAGATGTATTTTTTACGAACACTCATTTAAACCCCCAGTCTTTAGCTCAAATCTAAAGTCTTATGCAGGGATGGAACACCCAGAGACAGAGAGAGTAACCAGACTCAAAACATCAATGATCTGCGAAGAGCACAAGTATGATACACAGTTTGAACTTTGCAAGTTATGTTGCAAGTCAAGACTTTTGTCATGAGTCAGCTCTACCTGCTTCTTCAGATTTTAAATTTCCAGATTTGGGTCTGGGTTGTGAGGAAAAAGAAATGGAAGGTCAGATGAGTGTATCTGGGTAATTGAGAAAACCAGAATATTTCTGAGCACACATACGTGTTTCTGTACTCAGTTTGGCATAGCCTTGAATTTTAGATTTGCTGCCTTCGTTCTCCTAAATTTTATGCCTTGAAGTTTCAACTGAGTAGACAGAGAAAAACAAAACAAAACAACCAAACCAATTTCAGAAGAATATATAAGCAATAAACAAAGTTTTTCTAATGGAAACTTAAGTGCCACAGTAACAAATAGCTTGGCTTCCTCTGACATCAGAAATTTGATCCAAATGGAAAACATTTTCTAACTTGAAATCTTAAACATACACAGAAATTGAGAGACTAGTAAACAAACTACCTAGATTCAACAATTTTCAAAAATTTTCCACCCCTGCTTTCTTATTGAAGTATTTTAAAGCAAATCACAGCCCCATGCCATTCTACTCCCATGTATACTTTAGCTTGCATCTTTTAAAAATTAAAGAGAGTTTGTTTCATAACTAAAATACCATGTGGGCAAAATTTTAAATGACAATTTAGCTCTTAAAAAAACAAGACTTGTATTTACTGTTCATTTATACTTTGCTACATTGCAAAAAATGAATACGAGAAAAAATGTGAAAACTAAAAAGAAAATAAAAGTAAGAAAACATAATGAAGCCAAGAATGAAAGTATTGGGGCGCCTATGTGGCTCAGCTGGTTGGGCAACTGCCTTCAGCTCAGGTCATGATCCCGGAGACCCGGGATCGAGTCCCACATCGGGCTCCCTGCTAGGCGGGAAGCCTGCTTCTCCCTCTCTCACTCCCCCGCTTCTGTTCCCTCTCTGGCTGTGTTTCTCTCTGTCAAATAAATAAATAAAATCTTAAAAAAAAAAAAAAAGAAAGAAAAGAAAGTACTGAACATCAAGGTATATGGGAAGTCCTATCCTAACCCTAAATTCAACCCCTGCTTCACAGGGGTTAGCAGGAAGGAAATTATGGCAGTTGCCAGATTCAGGGTACATAAAGGAGAACCATCACCATGCTTCAGGAGAATATAGCTTTTCCTTTGTCTAAGGTTTATAAGGAATTTCTCCTGGATATCTTCATGAAGAAGGCAGTATGAGATTTATTGGACAATAGACTTTACAAAATCTCCACAGTAAATACAAAAGAGGTTCTGTGATGCTTCTTATTGGAGTGGCCTCATTGCAAGCTAAGGCATAAGGCTGAAGTCCAGGTAAAAGTCATCCAATGAGAGACCAGAACAATGTGTCATGTCCATCTGGTGGCCACCATCCCGGGATGCAGCATAAAACCCATTTATTTCAAATAAGCTTTTAATTTCCTTCAGATTTCCATCATCCAGTTTCCCCCATTAATAATACAGTCCTAATTAAAAAAAACTCAAATCCAGCTGTTACTACTTTTAAGTGCTCCATAGCAAGTCAATGTAACAACAAATGTGTCTTCCACATTCACTCATTCAGTGTGAATTTGGACCAGCCACTGGATATTTTTTCCTCCTGTTATTCAGGGGGTTTGCAAATGCCAAAAGCAATCAATCTATGAAGCAAATCAATGTGAACAGCTTTCAGGGGGAAGAGCTAACCCTGCAGCGATCTACAATTTTTTGAAATAGCAGCTGAGTTCGTGTATGGATCTAATGACTAATATACTCATGCACTAAAGGATCTGTCTCCCTTCACTTTTTTTTTTTTTTTTTTAAATTCCCTTATTTGAGGCTAGCTTCAGGGTTTCCAAGATGCAGTAACAGCTTGAGGCTGGGGGGTGGCGGGTCCTGCTCGGTCAGCCGTAGGGACCAGGAAGCTCCCAGAGTCCTCGGCGGCTCTCTCTCACCTCCATGCTGCTGCATTGATCCCCAGTAAGCACTCTAGCTTCTCAACATCCTACTGTCTACCATCAATAGCTCCTTGGAGGGTGCAAAATGCAATTTCTTTGTGTCCTTAGCCTATGTGACATAGTTCATCATGCTTTTCAAGATTTCCTCCTGGCTTCTGCTAACAGCCTTTGCTTGCTTCCTACAGTTCTGTTCATCTGCAGCTAAATAAACCTGTTTGATGTTCCCATGTCTCAGGAATCCAACCAGAAAACAGACAGAAATCATATATGTAGGTAAGCCAACATCAGGGAACAATGAGAAAGACCATCTCAATAAATAGGAAGGAAATTTGAATGCACAAAATATTTTCTTATCAAACTAAAAAAACAAGCAAAAATATTTTGGGATATTTAAACATAACCACAATGGTAAAGTATGTCTTGCTCCCACACTGCTTATTTTCCTGGGCATAACATTCCTATTTTAAAACTGTAGGAACAGATCCGAGAAATAAATGTCTTTGAAAATTCCATTTTTATGGAAGTATCACTGTATACATTTAAGCTTTTTTTTTCCTACTGAAAATTATTGCAAACAGCATGAAAAATGTCAACGCAGGAAATAGAATAAAAGTAATGGATGGTCTTTAAAAAAACAGAGGGATAAAAATGTTCTTGAAATACTATGCTCAGGTGACTGTTAATATTTAAATAAAATCATTCCCTATAGTCAAGAAAATAAGTAAGATGCCTGTGGAGTAATATATAAAATAACAGTAGCAGCGAAAATAAAGTTAGAAAAGTCAATAATATTTCTAGATGATTTTAGGAAGTTGGCAGAGACTAACAGTAGAATAAATTTTGTTAATATTGCCAGGAATTGAAAATTTCTGTTTCTTTTTCCAGTACACCAAAAATAATCATTAGGTGTTTTGTTGTTGTTGGCCTGAAATATCCAGGTCATTATCTCTTTCCTGTGTCACTTTGCAGAAATCTTAAGTCCTATTCTCTTTCTCTCTCCCACATATACCCATCCGAACTTATTTTTAGATTTCGATTTGTGATTAACAGTATTTGAGTTTCCTAAATGCAGTCTTTTATTTGGAGTTTTTATCATGAAAAAAGTCTCAGTGCTAAATCCTACTTTCTTATTTTCCCTTAGACATTTGCTTTCCTAAATTCCGAAACAGCAAGTACCTCACACATGCCTCACCATTTACTTCATTTTAATTGAAGGCTCCTTGTTAGTACTGTGTTTAGAACCCAGAGAGTTACAGTACCATACAATGAAGGAATTCACCATTAAATTACAACAAAGTGTGAGGCCGGTGTGTAGATACTTGCCTGGAGGCAGTGATATTCAAGCTCCCTGTTAAAGAACGGAGGGATTCAGGTGTGGAGAACAGAGGAGCTATTCCAAATAGAAAGGTTGACAGATAAACCACTCTGCTGCAGAGGGGAACTTGGACACTAGAGAAATGGCTGGCAGAGACGGGTCAAAGCAAATTTTCTTTGCTTATAATTGATGGTTATAAATGCCCTACTGCTGGCAAAGTCCAGTGCAAACTCTGGAAGGTGCTGTATTTGACACAACTTTTTTAGTTCCACTTGGGAAAGGCAGGGTCACTCACCCACCTAACGTTCCCAAAACCACACCAAAGAAATAGGCCCCAAAGATCAGGGCACATGAGAAGCCACTCCAGCGAAGCTCTAGGCATGATTAAAACGTTTGGTAATGAAATGTTCCACACTTCTTTAGATGCTACATTGCATTGACTACCTAACTCTTCCAAAGCGAGAGCCCTTCTGGAACTCATCAGCATTTCCATCTACCATGGCAGAGTCTTTTTCATCCTAATTAAGGGCTTCCAATTCTTAATTGCCTAAATCTCTCTGGGGAAGTCTTAGTATACAAATCACAGATTTATTTGTTTATGGTGGGACAAAATGCCTGTGCTCTCCCTTTAGTTTTAAATTTTCTTCTAAATACCTATAAAAATCTATGATTGGGGTCAGACTTCATATCAAATAGTACCATATTACAGGAGGAGAAATTCTTAGTGACCCAATACATGCTTGTAGGTACATGGTACCAAGTTTTACAGTCAAGCTCCAAGACTGGAAGAGAGGAATAAGGATTAGAGAAAAGCCTTTAAGTGTACTTAGTACTCTAATTTGAAATAATAAATGTGTGTAAATATTCACTCTTTATTAAAAATTAGGCCCCAATGGGAGGGGGGGCACCTGCGTGGCTCAGTTGTTGGACCTCTGCCTTCAGCTCCGGTCATGTTCCTGAAGTCCTGGGATTGGCCTCGTATGGGGCTCCCTGCTCTGCGGGAAGCCTGCTTCTCCCTCTCTCACTCCCCCTGCTTGTGTTCCCTCTCTCACTGCGTTTCTCTCTGTCAAATAAATAAAATCTTAAAAAAAAAATTGGGCCCCAAATCCTACATACATTTTTTTGGGCTTTCTCAAGATATAATTGACAAATAACATGTAAATTTAAAGTGTATAATGTAATGATTTGATACATGCATACATTATAAAATGTTCACCACAGTAAGTGTAGTCACATAAATTGCTTCACATAATTACCATTTTCTTATTATTATTGTGGTGAGATTAAAGCTCTATTCTCATAGCAACTTTCAAATATATAGTACAGTGTATATTGTTAGCTATAGTCAGCATGCTATACATTAGATCTCCAGACTTACTCAGCTTACAACTGAAAGTTTGTACTCTTTGACCAACATCTACTTATTTTCTCTGCCATTCAGCTTCTAGCAACCACAATGTCCTCTGTTTCTGTGAGTTTGATGTTTTTAGAGTCTACATATAAGTGAGATCATATAGTATTTCTTCTCTGAATTATTTCACTTAGCATAATGCCCTCAGTGTCCATCCGTGTTACCACCCAGGTCATTTTTGTCTTCTTTATAAATATTCCATTTTATTCATATGTACATGGATTTTAAACATATCTCTCACATTCCAAATGTACATATCTCACATTTTCTTTATCCATTCATCTATTGATGGATACTTAGGTTGCTTCCACGTCTTAGCTATTGTGAATAATGCTGCAGCAAACATGAAAGTTTAGGAATCTCTTCTAGATAGGGATTTCATTTCCTTCAGGTACACAGCCAGTAGTGTGATTACTGGATCATATTATAGTTCTATTTTTAATTTTTTGAGGAACCTCTATATTGTTTTCTGTAGTGGCTGCACCAGTTTGCATTCCCACCAATAGTGCATAAGCATTCCCTTTTCTCCACCCAACATTTGTTATATCTTATCTTATTTTTTTTAAGACTTATTGGAGAAAGAGAGAAAGAGACAGAGAGACATAGAGAGAGAGAAAAAGAGGGCAAACAAACACAGGGAGGGGCAGAGGGAGAGAGAAAATCCTGACACAGATTCCCTGCTGAGCACAGAGTCCTATGTGGGGCTTGATCCCAGGACCCTGAGATCATGTCCTGAGCAGAAACCAAGAGTTGGCTGTGCAACCAACAGAGTCACCCAGGTGCCCCTTATCTTATCTTTTTGATAATAGCTTTTTCAACAGGTGTTATTAATATCTCATTATGGTTTTGATTTATTTGATTTATTTCCTCCTAATGATGAGTAATGTCAAGTACCATTTTCTATACTTTTTGGCCATTTGTATGTCTTCTTTGGAAAAATGCCTTTTCAAGTCCTCTGCCAATTTTTGATTTAGATTTTTTTGAGGTTTATTTGCTATTGGGTATTAGAAGTTCCTCATATATTGTTATTAACCCCTATCAAATACATGGTTTTGCCAATATTTTCTCCCATTCCACAAATTGCCTTTCATTTTGTTGATTCTTTTGTTGTACAGAAACCTTTAGTTTGCTACAGTCTTACTTTTTGGTTGTTGCTTTTGTTGTCTGTGCTCCTGGTGTCATATTCAAAAAATCATTGCAAAGACTGAGGTTAAAGAGAATTTTTCCCTAGGTTTCCTTCTGTAAGTTTTATGATTTCAGGTCTTACATTTAAGACCTTAATCCATTTTGAGTTAATTTTTAATAGTTGTGTAAGATATGGGTCCAATTTTATTCTTTGCATGTGGATATTCAGTTTTCCCAATACCATTTATTGAAGAGACTGTCTTTAAATTATTGAGTATTTTCAGCTTCCTTATCAAATATTATTTCACCATATATACATGGATTTATTTCTGGGCTTTCTATTCTGTTCCATTGGTATATGTGTCTGAATGCCATTACCATACTGTTTTGATTACCACAGCTTTGTAATATAGTTTGAATCAAGAAGTGTGATGACTCTAACTTTGTTCTTTCTCAAGATATCTTTGGCTATTCAGAATTGTTTGTGATTCCACACAAATTTTAGGATTTTTTTTTTCTATTTCTTTGAAAAAAAACATTGGAGTTTTGATAGGAATTTCACTGGATCTATAGATCACTTTGGGTAAAATGGACATTTTAAATTAACTCTTCTGATTCATGAACATGGGTATTGTTCCCCCCTTTTATTTTTGTATTTTTGTCAATCTAATTAATGTCTTACAGTTTTGGTATATAGTTTTTCCATTTCCTTGGTTAAATTTATTGCTAAGTATTGCTAAGTACTTTATTCCTTTTCATGCTACTATAAATGGGCTCCTTTGCTCATTTCCCCCCCAGATAGTTGTTAGTACAGAAATGCAACTGATTCTTATATATTGATTTTGTGTCCTAAAACTTCACTGAATTCATCTATTAGGTCTACTGATTTTTTTGAGGGAGTCTTTAGGATTTTCTTTGTAAAAAATCATGTCATCAGCAGAGATAATTTTAGTTTTTCCTTTCTGATTTGGTTGCATTTTATTTCTTTTTCTTGCCTAATTGTGCTGGCAAGGACTTAAGAGTATTATGTTGAACAGGCATGATGAGCCCTTTGTCTTATCCCTGACCTTAACCAGAAACCTTTTAAACTTCCACCGTTGAGTATGCTAGTTGTGAGCTCATCACATATGGCCTTTATTATGTTGAAATTTGTTCTTTCTATATCCAGTTCTTTGAGCATTTTCATTATGAAAGGATGTTGAATTTTTTTTAAATTTTATTTATTTATTTGACAGAGAGAAACACAGTGAGAGAGGGAACACAAGCAAGGGGAGTGAGAGAGGGAGAAGCAGACTTCTCCTTCAACCCTGCCCCCCCAGCAGGGATCCCGATGCAGGGCTTGATCCCAGGACTCTGGGATCATGACCTGAGCCAAAGGCAGATGCTTAACAACTGAGTCACCCATGTGCCTCAGGATGTTGAATTTTGTAAAATGCTTTTTCTGCATCTGTTGAGATGATTATATGATTTTTGTCCTTAATTTTGTTAATCTCCTATCACACTTACTTATTTGTATATGTTGAATCATCCTTGCCTCTCAGGGATAAATCTCACTTGATTATGATGTATGATCCTTTTAATGTGCTGCTCAATTTGATTTCCTAATTTTTTGTTGAAAATTTTTGCATCTATATTCATCAGGGATATTGGCTTGTGGTTTTCTTTTCTCTTAGTATCCTTATCTGGCTTTGGTATCAGGTAACACTGTCCTCATAAAATAAATTTGGGAGTGTTTCCTGCTCTTCAGTTTTTGGAAGTTTGAGAGTAACTGGCATTAATTCTTCTTTAAATGTTTGGTAAGATTCAACTGTGAAAGTATCTGTCTTTTAACTTTCCTTTGTTGAGAGGCTTTTGATTACTGAGTCAACCTCCTTACTTATTACTGGTCTATTCAAGTTTTCTATTTGTTCATGATTCAGACTTGGTAGGTTTATGTTTCTAGATATTTATTTTTTTCTCTAGGTTGTCTGATTTATAGGCATATAATTTTTCATAATAGTCTCTTTTTATCTCTATTTCTGTGGTAGCAGCTGCAATGTCTCTTTCATTTATAATTTTATTTGAATCTTCTTTTTCTCTTATTAAGTCTAGTTAAAGATTTATCAATGTTATCTTTTAAAAAAGTCTACTCTTAATTTTTTTTATCTTTTTTTAAATTAACATATAATGTATTATTTGCTTCAGGGGTGCAGGTCTGTGAATCATCAGTCTTAAGCAATTCACAGCTCTCACCATAGCACATACCCTCCCCAATGTCCATAACCCAGTTTTTCTATTCTGTTTCTTCTCTGATCTTTTTATCTTCTTCCTTCTTCTAACTTAGATTTTTCTTGTTTTTCTAATTCTTGAGGTATAAAGTTATGTTGTATATTTGAGATACTCAGTTCTTTTTTAATGTACGTATTTATCACTATAAACTTCCCTCTGCATTGCTCTTGCTATACCCTATAAGTTTTGGTATGTTGTGTTTCCATTTTTGTTTGTTTTAATATGTGTTGATTTCCCTTTTTATTTAATCTTTAACCAATTGGTTTAGGAGTGCGTTTAATTTCCACATATTTGTCAATTTCCCCCCATTTTTGATTTCTAGCATTACACCATCATGGTTGACATCATACCAAGTATCTTTTCCAATTTTTAAAAATTTGCTGAGACTTGTTTTGTGACCAAATATATGGTCTATTCTAGAGAATGTTCTGTGTATTCTTAAGAAGAATATATATTCTTCTGCTATCTGATGGAATTTTCTATATATGTCTTTTAGGTCTATTTGCTTTATAGCATTGTTCAAGTTTATTGTTTCCTTATTGATTTTCTGTCTGGATGATCTACCCACTATTTAAAGTGGAGTATTAAAGTCCTACTATGACTGTATTGTTGTCTATTACTTAGTATTTGCTCAATATATAAGAACTTTTTTCAGCATTTCTTAGGCAGGTTTAGTGGTGATTAATTCCCTTACACCTTGTTTGTTTGGAAAGTCTTTATCTCACCCTTATTTCTGAAGGACAGCTTTGCTGGATAAAGTATTCTTGGTTGGCAATTTCTTTCTTTCAACTCTGAATATATCAGCTTATTTTCTCCTGGCTTACAAGGGCTCATTTGAGAAAGCTACTGATAGCCTTATGAGGGACCCTCTTGCATAGCATAATTTTATTTTCTCTTGATGCCTTTAAAATTTTCTTTTCTTTGATTTTAAATGGATTTATTATAATGTGTCTTGGAAAAGATCAATTTGGTTTGAAGCTTTGGGGTGACTTAATAACTTCATGAACTTGAACATCCAAATCTCTCCTCAGGTTTAAGAAGTTCTTAGCCAATTCTTTACAGAAGTTCTCTTTCTCCCACTCTTCTTCTGGATGCCAGTGATATGCAGATTGTTTTTCTTAGTGGTGCTCTATAAGACCTGTAGTCTTTTTTCATTCATTTTCATTCTTTTTTTCTTCTTTAACTAGCTAATTTCAAATGACTTATCTTTGAGCTCAGTTGTTCTTTCTTCTGTTTAATCTAGTAGTCTGCTGCTTTGAGGTTTTCTACTGAATACTTGGGTTCAGTGACTGAATTCTTCAGCTCCAAAATTTGTTTGGTTCTGTTTTCTCTCTTTGTTGAATTTCCCATTTTTTTCTTATATTGTTTTCCTAATATTAAGCTGTTTGTGTTTTCTCTTGTAGCTCTCTGAGCACTTTTAGAACAATTACTTGAATTATTTGTTGGAATACTCCTGTATCTCCATATCTTTGGGACCAGTTACTAGAGGTTTACTGTATTCCTTTGGTAGAATCATTTTTACCTGGTTATTTGTGATCCTAGTAGCCTTGTATAGGTGGCTGTGTATTTGAAAAAGCAGTCACCTCATCTAGGATTTCTTCACTAACTTTGGTAAGAAATAACTTTTACCCACTGGGTGGGGCATGTTGGAGCATTCTGTGACCCTGGGTCTTGTGATGAAGGCCACCAAGTGCTGGGGCGTGTTGTGGCACTAGATCGGTTGGGGGAGGGGAGAGTAGGGAGACCAGGCTTTTGAGGTCCACAACAAATACATGGTCCTTGGTGAACATTCGAGTGGTGGAGGTTTTTGGGATACTCAGCAGTGCCTCCACACCCAGTGGCTAGGTATGAAGGCAAGCAGAAGTAGTACCTTGAGCTTGTGGTATGCACAAGCTTGGTAGTGGAGGCCAGCTACATGTGCCACTATAGTGGGAGAGGCTAAGAGCAAACACATGAAGTGGTGGGGGCCGGGCAGGTAGCAAGTGTTGGGGCCAACTATAAGCACACTGGTAGCTGTGATGATACTGGTCGTTGGCATATACTATCGTGATTCCCAGTCTTCCTTAGATCTGCACATCACAGTGGAGGCCAGTGACAGTTGTTAGGGTAGTGGCATGTAAATGCACAGCTGGAGAGGCCAGACCTGAGTGCACACACAGTAGTGGACTGCACACTGCTTCAGAGGAGTAGGGCAATGTCCTGCATTCACAAAGCCACAGAGGCCTCGGCTTCCAGTGTGGTTCTCAGGATCTGGTGAGAGCAGGGATGAGGAGGGAGTAGGGTGGACTCGGGTGGCTGGTATCAACAAATGCAAATACTTGTCGGGTAAAAGCTGGTGAAATCTGCAGGGGACCTATGGCAGCTTTGCTGTCCATTGGTTTCTTCAATGGCAAAAGTTGCTGAGGTTATTTGCAGAGCAGGTCACTGGGAAGCTCAGTTACTCCCACTGTGTGGTTAATACTAGTAGCCTCTGCTTTTCTTTGACCCTAGCTGTTTCTGTAAGTCTCAGCTTTGACAATCTCTGGTTGGAATGAAACTGAAGTGGGAGCTTTGCATCATGTCCTGAAGAACTGGGGAAACTGGTTGTTCACCATGTTCTTCCTTTCCATGCAAGGGGAATTCTTTCTAGCTAAGGAGTTTTTCTTAGTGCTCAGCAATGCCAGCTTGGTGGATGGGATGATGTGATGTGGGCAAAATAGAACTACTCTTCCTTCTCTTTGTGTGCTGTTATTTTCAAGTTTTTTGTTCTGTGTTGCTAAAGTTTCTTTTTTTTTATGATTTTTAAATTTATTTTAGAGAGAGCGAGCAAGTGAGAGAGCATGAGTTCAGGGGCTAAGGGAAGAGAAGCAGTAGACTCCCTGCTGAGCAGGGAAACTGACCTGGGGTTTGATCCCAAGATCATGACCTGAGCCAAGGGCAGACATTTAACAGTGAGCCACCTGGGAACTCCAGCTAAAGTTGGAGCTCCAGAGCTCTCCCAGAGCTGGTTTTACTCAGGAATAGCTTTTTAATTGTTGATCTTTATTGAGGGATGGAGACTGGGATCTCCCATTCTGCCATCTTGGTGACATCACTCTGAACTTGGTCATGTCTTCCTCTTAGGGAGAACAGAGTCCTTTCATGTAGAATCTGACACCTGGAAGCCTATATTCCTTTTCAGTGACTGCAGAGTATAGTGAGTATCCTGAAAAGTCTGTTTTTCTAAGGGATACTCTAGATTCTCATGGCCACAAAAATACCTTCCTTAAGCCCAGAACTACAATTCCTAACCGCTTTAACAACAATAATTATCTCCATTCTGGCACAGCCTGAGGTATGTAAGATTATTTGTCTTACTGGAAAACTTTATCAGTTTTCTGCCTTCTTTTTTTTTTTTTTTTTTTTTTTTTGGATAGCTAACATCAAGGACCTTTGCCTTCTGAGTTAAAATTAGTAGCAAGATGTAAGAGTCTTTTCAATTCTGGACAGCATTCCAAAAACATAGGAATTGGGAATGATTCTCTCAAAGAGGGACTTCTAAGTACTGCAGGGGTTATTGGACACCAGCTACATAGCCTGATACTTATTTCTGATTGAAGTAGTCAGAAATTACATACCAACTCCTCTTAAACTTGGCCTACCAAGGACCTCACTTCTTTATTCTATTATTTTGGGTAGCAGTTCTTTTAAAAAGATTGGCTGTAAGGCACTCAGTAATGGTAACTAATGTCAGTTATCTGCATCCTAACTTCAATCATAGTATGCCATATTTTAGTACTAGATGTGTTGAACTGCATGCAATTATTACATGATTCAGTCATCCTAATAATCCTTTATTCATTTTTCCTGCTCTCTTTTAATGATCACTGATGAAAACATAATGAACACAGAGTCCCTAGCAATAAATATATCCTGGGGAACTCAGCTCCTTGGCTTCTGCTTTGGCCTACCATGTAAATTTGCCTGTGACTCAGACAATCTCCCACTAACACTGGTTTTCCGCTCCCTGTTTCTACTGTGCGATCAAGACACTGGATGCATCCAGATCCCCAGGGCCTTTCTCTGTCCGAGACATTCTGATGTAATCATTATGAAAAACATCCAATGTAGTAAATGCCACTTTAATTATAAGCTTGCTCCAACTGGATTAGAATCAAAATAAGCATGCTTAAGACAAAAAGTAGATCTGAAAGGCAAAATTAGTAATTGAGCTTCCAGTCTGAAGTCCATTTTTAGTTCATGATTAGTGACTTTTCTTTTCTAATTCTTATTTTAATATTCTCATTTCCACCAGAAACCCGTATCACTATCCATTCCCATATGCTATGTCTCAAGTAAGTCAGTTCTTTTTTTCGCTTGTCTATTATTTACCTTTCTGGGATCACTTTAGGTTTACTGACTCTCTCTCCACTTCAGGGTACCCCAGGTTTTAAAGAAATTTTATTTTATTTTGAGAGAGAGAGAGAAAGAGAGAGAGAGAACAAATGAACCAGGGGGAGGGAAGGAGAAGAGGGAGAGAGAGAATCTTAAGCAGGTTCCATGCCTAGCATGGAGCCCAACATGGGCCTCAATCTCATAACCCTGAGATCATAACGAGCTGAAATCAAGAGTTGGCCACTTACCCAACTAAGCCACCCAGATGTCCCAAAGGCAGCCTAGGTTTTAGATGCAAATGCTAAGCATTTCAGAGAAGCCTTAACAGTAGAGGTTAGTAAGTAGTTATAAACAGTGGCTTTGGAGTTAGACTTAGTTTCAAATTCTGACTCCAAAACTTAGTAATAGTGTAACTTGTATACAGTATTTACCTCTTTAAGCTTCCTTTTCCTAAAACAAGAAACAGGAAGAAATGATACTTAATTCACAGAGTGATTTTAAGAATAAATAAGCTAATATAGGTTATGCTCTTGGCAATGGGCCTGGCAAATGCTATAATGTCACCTGACAAATGCTACTTATTGATGTGAGCAGAAGCATGCTCATCAGATCCATGTGCAAATCTGGAATCAGCAGGACTTGAATTGAAATCCAGATCTAGCTCCTGAGAGTTGCAAGACCCTGGTCAATTTGTTTCATTTCTCTTTGCTCCGTTGGCTCTTTTGCAAAAGGTAGATAAAAACACCTGTCTCATAGACATCATTTCTTGGTTCTATGGTGGTTTTTCTAAAAGATCAGTGTCAGGTTATGTCTGTACATATAGGATAAAGTGACTGCTGTACATCTTTCTCTGAAATACCTGGATAATGAGAAAGAAATATGACCATCATCTTGTAAAGTTTTCCAGGTATTGTCACTCTTGTATCCCCATGGCCATAACTATCACCTTTTTTTCCAGTCATTCAGTAACAGACTTTTTACTTCACGTGAGGTTCTTGTGATTAGAATAGGTAGAGTTATGAGCAAGTTTTCTCTGCTTTTGTATTCATCCTACAGATGCAGATTACAACAGGAAGGCAACCAGTATAGCTGAATCTAGGTTGAGGCGATAACAGATTCCAGAAACTACAGCGGCTTATTGTTGATAATGCTAAGGAACCAGATACTTTAGATGTTCTAAAATTAGGATTCCTTTTTCTAGGCAGAGATAAAAATACTACTTAGGAACCAGCTACATGTTAACAGGCTACATAGATGAAAGCAAGTAAGCTATTTATTTTACCTTTAGCAAAGAGCCTTGCATTACCGTCTGACTATTTGCTGTTGCTCTTTGTGAGGTGACTATACTTTGATACCTCCATTAACATCAGGTTTCATTTAGCTTGATTTGGCCAATGAAATGTGAGCAGTATGCCACTTCCAAACAGAAGCTTTAAGAGCCACTGGTAATTCTTTGCTCTTAAGAATTCCTTCCAAGAATCCTAATTATTCCCTTATGGGGGCCAGAAGTATGTGATGGTCACTGGACTTAACTGGCCTCTTCTAGGCAATGCTGCAAAGATGAGCACAGTGTGTCTAGTGTTTCACTTTAGAATGTGGAAACACACTATTTTCAAATTTGGGTTTCAGTCAACATAACATATACACTTGCATTTGTGTATACACACATATGCCTCATATACATTTATTTTTTTCTAGACTGTTGATTAAATTTCCCTGCCTTTTGTTATCTTCTGTGAGATAATTTAACTTCTTAATGCAGTTGGAAAATGTGGTACAAATGATACTATAGTAAATGAAAGAACTTCATCAACTTCTAATTAGAAATTGAATCACTATGTGGATAGCATAATAAAATAGACTGCTTTTAGTAATCTATGACAGAAATAGGTTCATGAAGATTTTACTGAAAAGATAAGATTTAAAAGCCCTAATTAAATTTATTTTAAGATATATCTCCCCAACTGCTGGACAAGCACTGTCCAATAGAACTTTCTAAAATGACAGAAGAACGCTATATTTGTGCTGTCCAATATGGTATCCACTAGCCACATGTAGCTGTTGAGCACTTGTAATGTGTTAGTATAACTCAGGAGCTGAACTTTAATTAATTTATATTTAAATTTAAATAATCACAAACGGTTAATAGCTCCTGAATTAGATGATACATGTCAGGCCTTACATTGGAAGAATATCTTTTCCTAATAATTGAAGCCCTCTTTCATGTTGCTATATTTGGCACTAAGAAACTTATATGTATGTATATATATGTGTGTAACTATATGTACATATCTGTATCTTTCTAGTTATCTCCCCATGCAAGTAAAAGACACCATCACCCTTTTATATTCAGGCAGCCATATCATTGTACACTCAAGAAAATAATGCTTGTCCTGTTTTACACTTAAATGGGTACTCTCAATAAATATCTAATCAGTTTTATGGAGCCAATCTTACAATAAAGCTTTTCCCAATAGTCCCAATATTAAAGCAGACAGTCCCACATCTTAGTATCATAGATCAAAGACATTCTTATTTGGTCCATCCATTGATCTAGGAAAAAAAAAACACTCCTAAATTATCCTGATGACTTCCAATATTATACTTCCTAATCTCTACACTTTAGCTTTTTGTTTTTATACTAAAAATTAGCTTTCCATTTTTTTCAAACAACCAAATTTTAGTTGCCCCAGTCACTGAATTGAAACTGAACTATAGTTTCATCTCATTATACAATTAAATAAGAGGTCTGTGCCCCAATTTTCAAAGGAATCAACTCATTGCAAAGTATAATATTCTGGGGTCTACTGTAATTGTTAAGGCCCTGGGATTTAGAAAGTAGCAATTCTTTAGTTGTGAGGATATACTTATTTGTGAAGACTGGAGGCTCCTGTATTATTAGGGACACTTGGACACTGACTCTTTTTACTTTCTGTGGCTTTGCCTTCCTGGTTGACTCTCCTAGGGGGTAGACGCAGAGAAATCCTTGCCAAGACAGGTCATGTTGGTCACTGCTCTGGAGAGGTTCTTCATCCTTGGCTAATTAACTAAGACATTTAATCTATTCTTAATGAGGGTGTGGTGTGTGTTCTTTTCCTCTCAATTATAAAGCACCAGAAAGACCTGGATCTACTTCTTAGTGACACTGTGAGAATTAATTTACCTATAGGGCTTAGCATAGCAATTAATATCATTATCCCAATAATTGACTATTGATGTTTTGTTTTTACTGAGTTCTAAAATTAAATGTAATTTTATTCAAAGAAAAACAATAAAAAAACTTTTAAGAAGTATACGATCTTTTGGAATACAGTAAAAGACTATGCAATATAAAGAGAAAAAGCCACACCAAGCATATTGACACAAACAGTATCCCCAAATACAAGGTTTTATAGCTTTCTATTAAAAAACAAAATGTGGTTAAATGACTAAGTTAATCAAGGTCCCTTCTACAGACAAGCTAGGCATGACTGGCCTTGATTTTTATCCATCTGAGAAAAGGAAATTAATGACAGAATATGAAGAAGGAAAGTTGAGGCATGGAGGTTTTCCTATGTTGTTTGTACTTGTTCATGTGGCAGACCTTGGAATTTCTCCCAGATTTTGTCTTGAGTTTCTCTCAGCCCAACTAGGGTGTACTCATAAACCTCTAAGGTACTTGCCCCCATGAGCAGTGGGTTGCACGGGAAACTCCCAGTTTGGTCTCAGGAATCCTTTCTGAAGACCAGAGGCAGAAGAGAGTGCTAGTCACCAAGTCTTCTCACAACAGAGAAGTCATGCCACCAGAAGGATCAGCCTCAAATACATACAGTTACACATTTGAGTCAGATTTTCTTAACTTGGAAACTAGTCTGGACATAACTTAAACTGTATTAACTCTTTCCAAGACTAACCTGAAAAAGATATCCAAAATGGCTAAATGGCTGGCCAGTATCAGGACCTGGCTTAAGCAATGAAGAATTCAAACTTATTACAAGAATATTGAAATATGGGAGCAGATATTTTATAATGTTTAATATAAACTATCAATCCTATATTGCTTATATGTAATATAAAATACAAATCAAGATTATTTATTTCTCAGGGTACCCAACTGGTTCAGTTGGTAGGGTATGCAACTCTTGACCCCAGAGTCATGAGTTTGAGCACTATGCTGGGCATAGACTTGATTTTATTTTATTTGTTTGTTTGTTTGTTTATTTAAAGAGTTTATTTATTTATTTGACTGAGAGAGAGAGAGAGTGAGAGAGGGAATACAAGAAGAGGGAGTGGGAGAGGAAGAAGCAGGCTTCCTACTGAGCTGGGAGCCCAATGCAGGACTCAATCCCAGGACCCCAGGACCATGAACTGAGCCAAAAGCAGACACCTGACAACTAAGCCACACAGCACACCCAGACTTGACTTTAGAAAAAGATTTCTGAAAAAAAAAATAAAAAAAAATAAAAAAAGATTTCTGGAGTGCTATGTGGCTCAGTCAGTTAAGTGTCTGCCTCTTGATTTCAGTCCATGTCATGAGATCCAGCCCCACATTTTGCTACCTTCTCAGGAGGGAGTCTTCTTGAGATTCTCCCCCCTCCCTCTTCTCCCCCTCTCTCTCAAATAAATAAATCTTTAAAACATTTAAAAATTAAGAAAAAATAGGGCACCTGGGTGGCTCAGTCTTTAAGCGTCTGCCTTCAGCTCAGGTCATGATCCCAGAGTCCTAGGATCAGCCCTGCATTAGGCTCCCTGCTCAGCAGGGAGCTTGCCTCTCCCTCTTCCACTTCCCCTGCTTGTGTTCCCTCTCTTGCTGTGTCTCTCTCTGTCAAATAAATTAAAAAAAAAATCTTCTAAAAAATAAGAAAAAATAAAAAAGATTATTTCTCAAAATACAAATGAAGTAGAAACCCGAACATGCATTTATCAGGAATAGGTTACGTATTTGTTGTATCTTTATTCTCCAGGGGGAAAAATGTAAAACTGCACAGCTAAACATCAACTTGATTGCTTAATGATGGTTAACATTTAAGAAATTTGCTCTGGGGGAAACAAAGTGGAAATTTAAATAGTGTTGCAACTTGTCATTACTGCAGGATTTCACTGTCTATTTCCAAATGAGAACACAAATGAAAGATGAGGGGGAACCTGCTCGGACTACATTATATTCAGCCAACCCTTCCCTTCATTGATTTCCATAGATACATGCTGTCTTAACTGCATAGATGACTTTAGTGTTAAGCTGTTAGTCTTTAAATTTTTCCTATTTAGCAAATATTCCTATAGTTCTTAGATGCAAAATGTCTACAAGTGCATAGAGACAAAGATATATTTACCAAGCAGTACAGCAATTTATTCCAAGTTGCAGAGTCACTCCCTCTAAGAAAACATCGACTTTCCTCACTGCTGATAATGTACACTCTTCTCCCCTTGCCATCTGATACACTGGTCCAGCCTTCTATTTCTGAACCCCAGCAAAGGGTCTACAGTTTTGTGAGATGAGTCTAATTATGTTTTAGGGCATATTCAAATGCTAGAAATAAACAAAAATAAGAGCTCACCCATAATAACAATAGTAATCATCAGAGCAGCCATTTAAATTAACGCTTTTAATCAAGCAACCAAAACATCATAATGCAAAAGTAGAATAGAATTTAAATTTAAATCAGCATTCTACCCCATAAAAAGCAGGGGGGATGGGAGTGAAATTGACAAAGATACTTTTACTTTACCCATGTAAACATCAGACTGTTTTTCTCCCTAGGCTTGCTTTTCTTTCTTTGGCATGACAGTTCTGATTCTTCAGCCTCCCCATGAAGAAGAGAAAAATTCCCTTGAAGCTGAACTAAATTCATCAGCAAATGAAATTACATTCATTTGATAAAATGCTAAATGGAAAAAGGCAGGTTTATTTTAAGCCGTCAACAGGCTGTTGTAGTTAATCATGCACAGTGCAGAAGACAGGAGTTTGGTTGCTAAGAAAATGGTTGGCGTGTTTCCACAAGATCCATGTGATGTGAAATGCATCTGCTCGTTTTAACAGTGAAATAGAAAAAAATAAAATAAACACTTCAGGGTATATTTGGTGAGTCACTGTGGAACGTAAGGCCAAAATAACGTATGTGTTGTCAGTTTATTTTATACAGCCTTATTATGACGTTAGCCTTTTCCTGTAATTCAAAAAAATTCAAATCTAATAATGATATTTTGTTACAAAATTGATAAATACTTATTGTAGAGAAACTGGAAAATATAAAATCTGCCAATCACATGGAAATACAAATACCAGTATCTAGTGCCTGGTACCCGCATAGCAGGGGCTTGATATTTATTTGCTAAGTGGATATATATTTTTATTTACAAATAGGGGATTATACTGTATATCCTTTTATAACCTGCTTTTTCCTCATTAAAATATTTAGCACAAATATTTTTTGTTATTAAATATTCTTTTTTTTAGTGAGTGAGAGAAAGAACACTTGTGGGGGATAGGAGGGAGGGAGAGAGAGAATCTTTTTTTTCTTTTTTGACAGAGAGAAACATAGTGAGAGAGGGAACACGAGCAGGGGGGGAGTGAGAGAGGGAGAAGCTGATTTCCTGCCAAACAGGGAGCCTGAGGCAGGGCTCGATCCTGGGACTCCTGGATCACGACCTGAGCTGAAGGCAGATGCTTAACAACTGAGCCACCCAGGCATCCCTGAGAGACAGAATCTTAGGCAGGCGTCCCACTTGAGCATGGAGCTTGATCTCATGACCCTGAGATCATGACCTGAGCCCCATACCAACAGTCAGATGCTTAACCAACTGAACGACCCAGGTGCCCCTATGTTATTAAGACCTTTGTTACTTAGACACTACTTGCTGTCAGCATGCAAGCATAATAAGAGAGAGAATAGCTAAAGACAGCAAAGACGTTCTTGGCACATAATAAGGGTTCTCAGAATGAAGTAACCATGGATATCAAAATCCATAGCATCTTCAAGATGTCTACTTAAAGGCCAAAGAGAACAGGCCGAAATAACAGTATTCAACTACAATGTGGAAAAATATATTGGTTAAGTAGCTATTGATTACTTGGTTCAGAAGGCTGAGAAGTTCAAAGGAGAAAAATAAGAAACAGAGAAACATGATTGATATTTTCTGAGAACTCACTCAAATCCATTGACTTCACTAAGGACAAAATGGAAAATAGGAGAATTCAAGGCAAAAACAATAATAGAGGGAAAACAGAAGATTTTTTAAAAATATTTTATTTATTTATTTATCACAAGTAGGCAGAGAGGCAGGCAGAGCGAGGGGGAAGCAGGCTCCCCGCTGAGCAGACAGCCAGATGCAGGTCTCAATCCCAGGACCCTGAGATCATGACCTGAGCCGAAGGCAGAAGCTTAACCCTCTGAGCCACCCAGGCACCGAAAAACAGAAGATTCTTGAAGATTCAGTAAAATTGTGAACTTGCTGAACAAGAACTAGCCTGCTGTGAAAAAAATGATTTGAATATCAGCAGGGATATTGGAGAATTCTAATTGTGCAAGCGCTTCATCACAGACTGTACCAGAAAGCTGAGGACAAACTCGCCCAGGAACAGAGCTCCTCTGTCAAAATGTGCCTCATCCGAGCCCACTATCAAAGAGAGTGACTATGCTGACCAGAAAGAAAGCATGTTCTACAGATTTGTTGCAAAATTTAAATATGTGACCAAGTCAGTTCACTGGCAGTTTAAAACACTGTAGTTAAATACGATACAGAACTACAACAAAAAATCCTAAAATTTTTATGGAACCACAGAAGGACTTGAATAGCCAGAACAATCTTGAGAAAGCACAATGCTGGAGCTATCATACTCCCTGATTTCAAACTATACTACAAAGCTACAGTAGTCAAAACAGTACGGTACTGGCACAAAAACAGACACATAAATAAAGAGAACAGGATAGCAAGCCCAGAAATAAAAGTCATGCTTATATGGTCAACCTACACCAAAGGAGGCAAGAATATACGGTGGAGAAAAGAGTCTCTTCAATAATTGATGTTGGGAAATCTTGACAGTTACATGCACAAGAATGAAACTGGACCACTTTCTTATACCACATACAAAAATAAACCCAAAAGGATTAAAGACTTAATAAAAGGCCTGAAAACATAAAACTACTAATAGAAAACACAGGCAGTAAGTATTTTGACATTGGTCTTAGCAGTATTTTTCTGAATATGTCTCCTCAGGCAAGGACAACAAAAAGTAAAAATAAATCAATGAGACTACGTTAAAGTAAAAAGCTTTTGCAAAACAAAGGAAATCATCACAAGATGAAAGGGCAACCTACTAAACTGAAGAAGATATTTGCAAATGGTAGATCTTATAAGAGGTTAACATGCAAAATATATAAATAACTGATACAATTCAGCACCAAAACAAACAACAACAATAAAACAAGCCAATTAAAAAGTGGGCAGAGGACCCAAATTGATATTTTTCCAAAGAAGACATGCAGATGGCCAACAAGCACATGAAAAGATGCCTACTAACCATCAGAGAAATACAAGTTAAAACCATAATGAGGTATCACCTCACACCAGTCAGAAAGACTATTATCAAAAAAGAGGAGAAATAGCAAGTGTTAGTGAAGATGTGAAAAAAAAAAAGAACCTCCCTTTTTTTTTTTACATCTTCACTAACACTTGCATTGTTGGTGGAAATGTATATTGGTGCAGCCACTATAGAAAACAGTATGGAGGTTCTTCCAAAAATTAAAAATCAAACTACCACATGATTCAATAATTCCACCTTTGGGTACTTATTTGAAGAAAATGAAAACACTAATTCAAAAAGATATGTACACCCCTATGTTTGTTGCAGCATTTTATAGTAAACAAGATATGGAAACAGCCTAAATGTTCCTTGATAAATGGATAAAGAAGATGTATATAGACATAAAATGGAATATTACAAAGCTATAAAAAATTAAAATCCTTTGTGACCACATGGATAGCCCTAGAGAGTATTATGCTGGGTGAGTAAGTCAGAGAAAGACAAATACCATATGATTTCACTTACATCCAAAAAGCAAAATATAACAGAAATAGATTCATAAATACAGAGAAAAAACTGATGGTTGCCAGAAAAGAGGTGAGTGGGGGGCAGGATAAATAGGCGAAGGACTAGGCAGCCATCTTCCAGTTATAAATAAATAAAACAAAGGGATGTAATGTCAGCATAGGGACTATAGTCCATAATTTTGAAACAACTTATAAAGTTCTTAAAATCTACTTTTAACGAACCTCATTTTTTCATTTGAGTATATTTGACACACAAATTTACATTAGTCTCAGGTGTACAATTTAGTGATTTGACAAGTTTATACCTTATGCTGTGTCTACCACAAATGTGACTATGATCTGTCCCATATAACAACTTCATATGATAGATGGTGACTAGACTCACTATGGTGTCCACTTTGTAATGCATATAAATATTGAAGCATTATGTGGGCACCTGAAACTAAATCAATGTTGTACATCAATTATTTTTCAATAAGTTTTTTAAAATCAATCTTAAAGCAGAAAATATTGTATTTGAACTGTGACTTAAGCAGTAGAAATAAAAAGATCTAGATACATAAAATAGCACAAACAAAATAGAAGTTCACTCCTTGTTCACTTAACTGTCTAAGGCAGGGTTCCTGGTTGGTGGATGGTTCTCCACACTCCACACACCGAAACTTAAGCTCATTTTGTCTCTTGTCCACCAATGCTTCATCGGCCTCCAAAGAGTGGGGGAATAAATGAGAGCATAAAGGAGCACACCTGTTTCTTTAAAGCCTTGTCTCAAAAGGGAATTCATCACTAGACCTCAGTCATGTGATGTAATTGCAGGGAAACTAGCATATGTGGTCCAACTGTGTGTCCAAGATAACTGTGTGTATTGGTGTGGAGAAGAGGGAAGAGATAAGATAGTTTACACTCGTTTAAACTGGGTCATATTTTGAATATTTGAGTGAGTTCTCCTTGCACTCTAGTAGTGTCGTGAACGCGTGAAAAATAAAATTCATGTCTCAATGAATAAAGACTGACTTTAAAATGGTGACATAAAAACAAGTAGGGGGCGCCTGGGTGGCTCAATTGGTTAAGGGACTGCCTTCGGCTCAGGTCATGATCCCGGAGACCCAGGATGGAGTCCAACATCGGGTTTCCTGCTCGGTGGGAAGCCTGCTTCTCCCTCTCTCACTCCCCCTGCTTGTGTTCCCCCTCTGGCTGTGTTTCTCTCTGCCAAATAAATAAAATCTTTAAAAAAAAAAAAGTAGAATTTCTGGGTCAAATGACATACAAAATTCTAAAGTTTTTCATTAAATATCATCAAATTGACCTTGAGAATTTGTTCAATTTATAGTCTCACCTCCACCCCATCACCTACAGCATTGCTAATACCGCACAGCGTATATTTTTTATATGGAAGGATTCAAACAATAGAGAAAAAAAAAGTCACCAGAGGTAATCACCACTAATCTTTTGTTGACTATCTTTTCATACTACTCTCTATACAGAAATATGCCACAAAAAGACATTACACTTGCTTTTTTTAAAATTGTGAACATCCCTCTTCTCTTGTTCTATGTTCCCTCTTTTCCTTTTTTTCTTTAGCTCTTCCCTCCCTTTCCCCCTCCTCCTTTTCTCGCTCTTTCCTTCCATTCCAGGTTCTCATGCCTTCCTTTGACAGTATAATGGAATAACTTTACTCAGGTCTAACCTGAGGAAGTACTACAGCATGGTAATTGAAAACACAGACCCTAGAGCCACACTGCCTGGATCTGAATTCCACCTTGTCCATGTACTTGCTGATATGACCTCTCTGTATTTCGGTTTCTTTATTTGCAAAATGGGGTAATAATAGTGCTTACCTCATTAAATACTATTAATTCCTGGGCAGATTAAATGAGTTGGCACATGTAATGTGCCTTGAAACAGCACCTTGTACAGAGTGAGTATTACATGTGTTTACTATTATTAATCTGTCATATGTTATGAATATTTTCTCCTGCTGTTGTTGGTCTTTGGCTTTATTTATGGTACTGTTTTCCATACAGACTTTGAATGTTTTTATGCAGTGTAATATATCTAGCCTTTCTTTTATAGCTTCTGTATTTGCAAGTGTGTCTTATGAGGTCTAACTTCTTATTTTCCTTTATGTCATCCATGTCATATATATGTTTTTCTAATTTATGTTTTCTTTCAATTGAGAGTGGATTTTTTGGTAATTGTTTTGCTAAAGTCCAAGTTGTCATTCTTTTTCCTTAAGTTTTCCAATTTTCTGCATTGTTTTTGCTTAGAAAAGCCTTTGTCATCCATTTATAATTTATTTATGGAGAACTGATACAGGTAGAGAGATAATTTTTTTCCTAAATTGTTTGCTAGCTATCCCAACACCATTTATTTATCTATGCTCTGATCGAAGGGATCCAGTGAGGATTGGCACCTCCCACATCACAGCTTGCCTTGACTGAAGGAGCCAGTTAAGAGAGAAAGGTCTGTGTGTACAGTCAACTCTTAATTACCATTATGCATATATGCAGCTTAGGAAAGCAGTGCAATAAAAAACCAGACTGAAAAAAACAAAAAACAAAAACAAAACAAAGCCTGGGCTCCTCACACTACTTTTCACTGGACTCTGCTCAGAAATGCCAGTTAACATTAACTTTACATAAGTCAGCTTGGAGGAACAATTTTTTTAAAAGATATATAAATGTTTTACAAAGCTAATTATAAGTGACTCTTGAAATTTCCGCTATCTAGTCATCTATGCATTAGGCTCCTTAATGTTTACAAGTAATAGAAAGCTGAAGAATATATTTGAAAAAAAAATGAAGTCTACATGTTATTTCTCTGAATCAGGATCTTCAATATGATTTTATAGAATAGGAATCAGTAGACAAAGGAATTAAAGGAAGTTTGGCAGAGGTAAGTTACCCAGGGCAGACAAAGATTTTTGAGTCAGGAATTTAGGATTAGTCCATTAACAGCTCACAAACATTTTTTTTCTTTTTTTCACAACGGTTTTCTTATTCTGGAGGGCTTACGCCTAAGCTTTCCATGAGTGAGGAGCTTAAAGAATGTCAGATACCATCATGCCTTTTTTTAAATCCAAAAAATCTTTTTAACAAAGCTATGGACCTTGCACTTTCATACCTAATTCTTTAAAAAAGAACCATGGCACAGTGATGGTCTATGACAATGCTCCTCAGATTATCTGGCAGAAAACCCAGCTTTTTTTTCATAATCTGCAAAGGAACATTTTTGAAAATATGATAAAAATGAATTACTGGAAAAATTAATTGAAAATCAAAATACATACAAAAATTAAAGATGAATTTTTTATTACATTTAACTGATATAAAATTACTATGTCAAATTGTCATAAAACTTTCTAAAGCTAACTTTAATTTCTGTGCTTATTTCATTGAAGACTAGTGACAAGTTAGATTTGTATGGGTCCATGTGTCACTGTCTTGTTCCCAGTTCTGGCCCCTAAATTAACACATTTTTCAAAACCAAAGGCTCCCACATCAGAGATGGGTAAAAACAGGATCAATACACAACATTGAACTGTTATATATGAAACTACAGCAAACGTTAGGACCTCTTCATTTCTCTGATATGGTTAAAGTTCTCAAAACATGTCCTTTGGCCTACTACTTAGTTTTAAACTGATAAGTCATGATACATTTGGAATCTGATTCTGTAAGTAATGTTCAAATCCTAAAAGTGCTGGTTGTACAGCATATTTGCTTTCCAAATGTAATTTATTCAGTGTTTGTTTTCCATACTTAAGGATTTTTTTTTTTTTAAATCAATGCCTATGAATTTAGTGCCATGTGGAAAGATGCTCCCAACAGCACAGAGCTTCACATTCTGGTTTTACTCCAAATAAGGATTCTCCAGAAACCAGGGTTCCCTACTGGGAATTCTTGGCCTTTCTCTCAGGCACTAACTCTGCCTTTCTTTTCAACATTGAGAGGACTCCTTGCATCCAAATAGGAACATATATGGAGTTTTATGGATTTCCTGTCCTGTACTTGTACAACTCCTCTTAACTCTCCTAGCACCCTATATTTTGCCTGTGATATATACCATTCAGTGTGGTTAGACTGGGAGAGGGTATTAGTAATCTAGTAATCTCAAGTATGGTGTTGGACAATAGGGAAATCCATTTCATGACTGTCCTTTCTTTCTGAAAAATGTGAATTTATTCTCCTAGAGTAAAAAAACCAAAAAAACAAAAATACACATTAGTTTTTATGCAGTTTACTTAGTGGCACAATAGCTCCATTTTGCGTTTTTATAGGGTAGTAATTTTCTTTAGCAGTACTGTTTCATACAGCAAAATATTGGTCTTTAGAATACCTTTAAACCCTTCTAGATGCAAGAAAAAATTAAACCATTTATTCACCTTCCAGAGTATAGTTCTTTTAGTCACCTTTGATCAGAATATGTTTAGAAAAAGTCAGTTTTTGGTGAATAAGAAATAGGCAGAATTTTAATGTCAATTTCCCAGTGAAATGTCATGGCATACTGTTAATTTTATCACAATGTATCTTAGCTCATTGACCTTACTGACAACTCTATCTTAGCATTAACACAGAGGCTGACCTCTTTTTTTTTCTTTTGTTAATTGCCATCTTCTTTCAGCCCTTAAATTTCTTATATTATCATTTTAAAAATGAAAAATCTGCTAATATAAAGATTCACATTTACCAAACACTACTATGAAAGTATTTATACATCAATCAAAATATACACTATTAATGGTTATACATATTAATTAGCAACTATAAATGAGGATAATTTATAAACAGGGATAATTTCTAGCTCTATTCCAGATAACTTTTAATCATTCCCCTGAAAGATGAAGTCCATTGACAGTCTTAAGGGTCTCTCTGAATCTGCTTCAGATAGAGAAAAGGTTATCCCAGTTTTCTTAAGAAAAGGGATTGAATATCCAGAAACCAGGCACTTCCCCCCAGGGACAGGGAGAGAGGGTGAGAAGACCATGGTGATGTCAATTAGATCCCAAGAGCTAACAGTTACGAAAATTTGGAAAGGTTTAAGGCAGGCCAGACTTCATGTCCAATCATTAGGCATCCTCCTCTTGTCCTGGACTCAACCTATGACTTCCATTCTAGATCCTATCTTTTCTTCCTCTTGGACTTTATTCCTTTTATCCTGGATATATGGCTACATAAAAATCAAGCCTAGGGCACTTCATTCACCACATTCTTATACCTTGTTCGTACAAAGGTAAGAATGCTTCTAAATTGCATCTAACTAATCCACATGTCTCTAACACCTGGAATTTCACAAATGAAAATCGACTTCTGACATTCATTATACTAATTACCAAAACCTCTGGTATTAGAGGTAAAAGAGTTCTAAGGCCCCCGTAGCTGCCTCCAAAATTTGGCACTTTGATTAAATGCTACCAGTAGCCACTGTGGGGGTCTGAATTTCCAACTGGCATAACTGCCTGCCTTGGGGTCTGGATGAAAACAAACTAAAACATATATTTGCACACATAATGTCTGCTGAAGGATTTTAAAGTAAATTTTAGACCACCTAACGTCCCTTTAAAAAGTCAAGCTGCTTGAAACAGAGGATAATATTTAGCATGCCTCTTTATCTTCTATTCATTCTTAACCCACAGCTATCCAACTCCCCATCCTCACCCATTCTACTAAAACTGGTCCTTCCAAGGTTTTTTTTTACCTAGGTGGTAAATCCAATGTGCTAGGTCTTAGTTCCTGAAATACAGTTTTAAAACATCAATATTCAGTTCTATAATTTTAGGAGTTAAACATGTCTCAATCCTATTTTTTCCCCTTGCCATATACCCTGAATGCTTTAATTACACTTCTGAAAAAACGTGATTCATGCATGAGACAGGAGAGTCAGGAAAAGCAATTAAGTGGAATAGGACAAATTTGTTATTCAGTAAATGAATTCTCACCTCCAATGAAATGGTAAAATAAAATTTAAAAAGTCAGTTTAAGTCCCCAAGCTCTCCTAAAAATGCTCAGCTTGACAACCAAATATGTAAAAATATCTGACTAAATTTTTTGATAATCATGATGATATAATGATAACTAAATGCCTTTGGAAAAATCACAGCTAGTAAATCTTCTCTCATGGACAAGTTAGGTCCACATTTTCTTTCTTTTTTTAACTTTATTTTTTAAATTATTTTATTTTTTTTATTGTTACTTAAATTTTTTTTCCTAGTGTTCCAAGATTCATTCCCCATTTGGTCCCACATTTTCTTAGCAAAATTACTAGTTGCTGGCAAAAAGACTCCTTTTTGTATTAAATGTATACTATTTCCCTGTTTTAACCTTTTTTTAAAGACTCTTTTAACCTTTCTTTAAAGACTCCAGACTAAATAAAGGAATTAGAAGTAGATGAAATGTTCACAGGAGCATTTTTAGGCAGGCAATGGTTATATTATAATATATCCTGTTCTGAAGCTGCCTGAATGTTAATTCAATACAAACAGGAAATGCATGTTTTCCACTCAGTGTATTTGAGTGCTTTCCCTCCTACAGAATGGAATGTTGGGTGTGCCTTTATTTTCATTGAAGTGGGTAATATATATGTGCATAAAATGTGGGAGATGCCACTAGTAATATCTGAAAATTTAGCTTGAGAAAAGATTCAACTGCAGAAAAATAAGAACAGATTCAGAGTGGTTTTGGAGAAGGGCCAAATCATGAGTAGAAACATGTTAAAAAAAAAAATCCTTCTCCTATTTTTTCTGACACTAAGAATTTTGAGAGTTCCTGATTAACTCTGAAACAGCCTCATCATTCCCAGAGAAAGCTGCAAGAAGCTGAGAGGATAGCCATATGAGTAAAAGTCACCCTTTAGAAGGGAGAAACATTCAAGTTCTATTTCAACAGACATTTAAGGTGCACTTGAGAAGTTCTCAAAGAGTAACATGCTACTGTGTACTGTTATGTAGTTTACTTGTATTCAAAACATAATCTCAGGTTGGGAACAGAGAAAATGTGTAAATGTGGATATACTTGTCTTTTTCTTTTAATTATATATGTATACATTTTTTATAATTATGTATATTTGTGTAAAATATATGTCTATAAATATACATGTATATATATTCATTTAACAATTCCAATGACTCGCTCATCAATGAACAAGTAAATGCTCCTGCAGAGATTATATCTGGAATAAGCTTAATATAGATGAGTCCCACCCTTGGCTACTCAGTTCCCAAATACCTCTCTTAGTTGATCATCTTACTCTGGACAACGTGATTCTGATTCTTAAAGAAGAGCATTTTGTCATGTAACATAAACCCTAAACACCAGCCAAATTTCCCTCATATTCTTCACTAAAGAATTAGTAATTGACTTTTGGGAGGATGGCAGAGCGGGAGGATCCTGAGCTCACCTTATCCCACAGTCACACAGAGATAAAAGCTATATCTACACAAAGAACTTTGAAAAGTATCTGATGACTGGCAGAATAGACCTTCTACAGCTAATCACAGAGAGAAAGCTTTATTGAAAAGGGTAGGAGGGGCAGAGATATGATTGAAAACCAACTTCCCAATAGACTAGCCACAAATGGGAAAAATCTTATAAACACAGAGAAGTAAGAGGATCAGAGCCCATACCAGCCACCCCTGGCAGTGGGAAGGCCAGTCCCCATCACATTTGGCTTTGAAAACCACGGCTTAAGTCCAAGAGCTTTAAAAATCAGCAGGCTTAACTCTGGAAGAGCTGGAGAATTATAGGAAACTGACGCCCTGCCCTTAAAGAGACTGCATACTAAATAACGCAGTGGAGACACATCACAGAGCAATAATTCCAAAGGCACCTGGGATATACATGGACGATTTACTGATGAATCTTAGAAGTAGCTGGAGCACAGGGATTGGCATGAGATTTCTAAAGGAACAAAAGTGCTGGCAGATGCCATTTCTCTTTCCCTCTTCTAGCCTAGAGAGTTGGGAGACTGTGAGAGTCAGCGCTAACATTCACCATCTATTTTGCTCCAACACACTAGCCCAACCACAGTGTTCCCTGGGGCCCTGCCCCATTCAACTGGGCTGTCTCAGCAAGCATACTTCCAAAGTAGGTCCTGTCTCACCACACCTGCTAGGCAGCCCTAGATGGGACCAGTACCTCTCCAAAGTGACTCCTGGCCTGAGAAAGGGGGCGACAAGAACTCACATCATTGTACCCATAGTTCCTACAGCTAAGCTCCTTAGCTGGCTGTGCAGGGAGCATGCCCTGCCCTTTGGTGTACCTGCAGCTATGGCAGAGAAACTAATTGCATACAGCTAGGCTGACAGCCAGCCCCACCCACAACTGAGCCTGTCACCATGTTAGACAGACCTCTCAGCAGTGCAGGGAGCAAACCCTGCTTGCGTACCCACAGCAGGCCAAATGGGCCACTGCAACCAGCTGAGCTGAAGGCAGTCATGGCTTAGTCACAATAGGAGTACAATCAATCCATATAGGAAGAATCCCTAGAGCAGCTGGTTCTGGTGACCAGGGGGCATTATGCTATAAGGCACCACAGCATCTCTTCTACATGATGCCATAAGTTTCAAGATCAGAAGATGCAGCTGACATACATAATCAATAGAGACAAACACAGAGCATTAGACAAAATGAGACAGGAGAATATGCCCCCAAATGAATAAACAAGACAAAAATCACAGAAAAGGAGCCAAATAAAACATAGATAAATACACCTAATAAAGAGTTCAAAGTGAAGATCATAAAGATACTCACTTGAATTTAGTGAAGAGTGGGAAAATTCCATGAGAACTTCAACAAAGAGATATAAAATATAAAAAAAATAACCAGAGTGGAAGACTTCAATAATTGAAATAAAAAATAGAGGAAATCAGAAACATATAAAAGAATGCAGAAGAATGGATCAGCAATCTAAAAGACAGAGTAATAGTAAGCAACAAAACTGAACAGCAAAAAGAAAAAGAATCTTAAAATATGAGAACAAATAAGGGAATTCTGTGACATCATTAAATGCAGTAACTATCCTATTATAGAAATGCCAGAAGAAAAGAAGAGGGCAGAAAACTTTTTTGAATAAATAATAGCCCCAAACTTCCCTAATCTGGAAGGACACAGACATTCAGGACCAGGAAGAACAAATAACTCCTAATAAGATGAACATAAGGGGGTCCACATCAAGACACATAATAATTAAAATGGCAAAAAGTAATGATAAAGAGAATTTTAAAAGCCCCAAGGGAAAACAAAAATTACATACAATGGAAACCTACAGCTATCAGCTGATTTTTCATCACAAACTTCGCAGGTCAGAAGGCAGTAGCATGATACAGACAAAGTGATAAACCAAGAATACTTTACCCTGCAAGGCTGTCATTCAGTGAAGTTTTCATCCAGAAGGAGATACAAAGAACTTCCCAGACAAACAAAAGTTAAGGAGTTCATCATCTCTAAACCAGCCTGCAAGAAATGTTAAAGGGACTTCTTTAAATAGAAGAAAAGCCATTCAATCACCTTATGTCTTTTGATTGAGCCATTTTGCCATTTACATTTAGAGTAAATTATTGATAGGTATGTACTTATTGCCATTTTGTTGTTTTCTGGTTGCCTTTGTAATTCTTCTATGTTCCTTTCTTCTTCTTAAGGGATCATCAACTTAATATAGACTACTAGGATGTTATATATGAATGTTATAGTGACCACAAACTAAACCCTATCATAAATACATAAAAAATAATGAGAAAGAAAGCTGCACAGCAGTAAAGAAAGTCATCATTCAAAAGGAAAGAGCAAGAGAAGAAAGAACTGAATGAATAAAAAACAAGACCCATGTATATGCTGTCTACTAGAGATTCACTTCAGACCTAAAGACACAGACTGAAAGTAAAGTAATGGCAAAACATATACCATGCTGACTGAAGTGACCAAAACAAACAAAAAAGCCAGGATAGCAATACATGTATCAGATAAAATAGACTTTAAAACAGACTGTAGCAAGAGGCAAAGGCCACTATATAATGAAAAAGGATTCAACCCAACAAGAGAATATAACAATTGTAAATATTTATGTACTCAACATAGGAACAATTAAATAGATAAAGAAAATGTTAACAGATATAAAGGGAGAAAGTGACAGCAGTACATTAATAGTATGCAACATTAACACCCTACTTACATCACTGGATAGATCATCCAGACAGAAAATCAACAGGGAAACAGTTATTTGAACCACACATTAGACCAGAGGGACATAACAGATACATATAGACCATTCCATCCCCAAACAGAACTCAAAATCAGAAGTGAAGGAGGAAAAATAATAACTAACACCACAGAAATATAAAGAATTATAAGAAAATATTATGAGAAATATGCTAACAAATTGGACAACTAGAAGAAATGGATGAATTCCTGGAAACATACAATCCTCCAAAGCTGAATCAAAAGAAACAAAAAGTGGGAACAGAGCAATAACTAGTAATGAAATTGAATTTTAATAAAAAAAAAAACAACAAACAAAAGTTCTAGAATCAGATGGAATCACTGGTGAATTCTACCACTTTTAAAGAAGAGTTATTGCCCAGTCTTCTCATACTACGCTAAAATATCGAAGAAGAGGGAAAACTTTCAAATTCAATACAGGCCAGATACCAAAATCAGAAAAAGACACTACCAAAAAAGAAAACTATAGGCCAATATCCCTGATAAATATAGATGCAAAAGTACTCAACAAAATATTAGCAAACCAAATTCAACAGTACATTTAATCATTCACCACAATCAAGTGGGATTTATTACAGGGATACAAGTGTGGTTCAATATTTGCAAATCAATCAAGGCAATAAATCACATTAACAAGAGGAAGGATAAAAACCATATGATCACCCTAACAGATGCAAAAAATGCACTTGACAAAATACATCTGTTCATGATAAAAATTCTCAACAAAGTAGTTTAGAGGGAACATAAGTCAACAAAGTAAAGGTCATCTATGACAAACCCACAGCTAATATCACACTCAGTGGTGAAAAACAGAAAGCTTTTCTTTTAATATCAGAAAAAAGACAAAGATGTCCACTCTCTTCACTTCTATTCAACATAATACTGAAGTTCTACCTGTAGCAATCAGAGATGGAAAAGAAGTAAAAAGCATTCAAATTGGTAAGGAAGAAGTAAAACTGTCACTATTTTCAGATTTCTATATTTAGAAAACCCTAAAAACTGAACCAAAGACCTATTAGAAGTAATAAATATAGTCAAGTTACAGAATAAGAAATTAATACATACAAATATTTGCATTTTTATACACCAATAATGAAGTAGTTGAAAGATAAATTAAGAAACAATCCCATTTACAATTACACAAAAAGAATAAAATGCCTAGGAATAAATTTCACCAAAGAGGTGGAAGACCTGTACTCTGAAAACTATAGGACAGTGATGAAAAAAAATTGAAGACAACACAAATGGAAAGATATTCTATGCTCAGGGATTGGAAGAATATTGTTAAAATGTCCATGCTACACAAAACAAACTATACACTAGTGCAATACTTATCAAATTCCAACAGCATTTTTCACAGAACTAGAACAGTCCTGAA
The DNA here is from genome assembly GCA_004023965.1 of Spilogale gracilis. Classification (NCBI taxonomy): domain Eukaryota; kingdom Metazoa; phylum Chordata; class Mammalia; order Carnivora; family Mephitidae; genus Spilogale; species Spilogale gracilis. The sequence continues at coordinate 78,787 of PITA01003198.1, forward strand.
ATTTGTATGGAACCATGAAAGACCTCAAATAGTCAAAGCAATCTTGGAAAAGAACAAAGCTGGAGGTATCACAGTCCCAGATTTCAAACTATACTACAAAGCTGTAGTAATCAAAATAGTATGGTGCTGGCATAAAAGTAGACACGTAGATCAATAGAACAAAATAGAGAGCCTAGAAATAAATCCAAGCTTATATGGTCAATTAATCTATAACAGAGGAGGAAAGAATATGCAATGAAGATAACACCATCTCTTCAATAAATAGTGCCAGGAAAACTGGAGAGCTACATACAAAAAAATTAAACTGTACTACTTTCTTACAACATACACAAAAACAAATTCAAAATGCATTAAAGACCTAAATGTGAGACCTGAAACCTTAAAACTCCTAAAACATAGGCAGTATCTCTTGAACATAGACCTTAGTAGCATATTTATGGATACTCTCTTCAGACAAAAGCCAAAGTAAACTATTGGGACTACACCAAAATAAAAAAAAAAAACCCAAAATACAAAAAAACCCCACAATTTTTGTACAGCAAAGGAAGCCATCATAACAAGGCAATCTAGTGAATAAATGGGGGGAGAGATTCACAAATGACATATCTGATTAGGGGTTAATGTTCAAAAATATATAAAGAATAATATAACTTGACACTAACAACAACAACAATAACAATGTGGTTAAAACTGGGCAGAGTACCTAAATAGCTCTTTTATTCAATGACTACATACTGATGGCCAACAAACACATGAGAAGATGCTCACCATCTTCACCATCAGGAAACTGCCAATCAAAATCACAATGAAGTATCACTTGACACCTCTTAGAATGGCTGGAATCAAAAAGACAAGAAAGGAGTGTTGGCAAGGATGCGAAGGAAAGGGAAGCTTTGTGCCACGTTGGTGAGAATGCAAACTGGTGTGACCACTGTGGGAAACAATATGGAGATTCCTCAAAAAATAAATATAGAAATATTATATGATCCACTAATACCACTACTGATATGTCCCCAAAGAAAACAAAAACACTAAATTGAAAACACATGTGCACCAATGTTTATTGTAGCATTATTTACAATAGCCAAAATATGGAAACAGCCCAAGTATCCATTGACAGATAAATGGACAAAGAAGATTGGTGCATATACAATGGAAAGAATGATCTTGTCACTTACAACAAGGATGGACCTAGAGGGTATAAGGCTAAGTGAGACAGAAAGACTAATATATGATTTCACTTATATGAGAGTTCTAAGGAACAAAACAAATGAAGAAACAAACGAACACCAGACTCTTAAAGGCAGAGAACTGGTGGTTGCCAGAGGGGAGGTGGATGGAGGAATGGCAAAAAAATTTAAAAGTTAAAAAAAAAATAAAATAAAGGGGATAATGAAATGCAACCTTCCAGTTATAAAATAAATAAGTCTGGTAGATGAAGAGTACAGCATGGGGCACATAGTCAGTAATATTGTAATAATATTGTATGGTGACAGATGGTGATTGCCCTTATAGTGAATGCAGAGGAGGAAAGAAATAGTAATTCATTCTAGTGCTAGAATTAGAACTGACTGTGTTCAAGTATGTTGGATTCTAACAGAGCATTTTGAAGTCAGAACCTAATCTTGATACAAAATGTTTCTCCACTGAACTTATTTTATTTGAATTCTCCCAAGAATATTGTATTAGCAAGTATTTATTGTGTCCTCCCCACCCCCAGCCAAAGCAATAGCCTTCCCTTTTCTTTGGAGAACTGTGCCACCCTGACTCCAACCTCACAGGTCAATTGAGGGCTTCTCAGGTCAGGGTCTCCTTCATCCCTGACCACGAGGGAAGTCATGTGACTCAGGATGACATATTAGTCTAGTCATAGCGATATACCCATGAGTCCCAAACAAGGTCTCTCAGTGTCCTTCTCTGGAACTTTTCTGCTGGAATTAACAGGAAAGAGCCTTTCATACCTCTGTGATTAAGTTCCATAAGCATGTTGCTTCAAGTATTAGCAGGCCATGTCCCCTGCCATGTAAAGCTGTCTGAAAATATAAAACTAATCCTCAGGGAGGAACAGGGACATGACATAGAGTCCTGCCAGCACCCTAGCCCCAGCACCATGTTATCTTAGAGGCCAAATCCTGCCTGAGGTTTGTTTTGTTTTCATTCTTCTATTATTTCAGAATCGAATTATTGTCTCTATTACCCCTTAGTAAGTTAGTTTCTTCCACTGAGGATACAGTGTTTTCTGAGTCACAGGCAAGGACAGCATCGTTTGTAGGTTAAATAACTTGCTACAATCCCAAAGCTAGAAAACAAAAGAACTAGCCAGCTATGAGAGCCAAGAATGTCTAAGGTACGACATCAAAGTTCAGGGCTGAGAATTCATGGTCAGCAGTTCCATGGAGTGTGATGGAGTCTATTATTTTTTCAAGTAAGAGAAACTCCTCTCCTATATGCAATGGCAGAAAGTCATCTGGAATGATCTTTTTTTTTTTTTTTCTTTTTCTTTACAGAGGAGTCAGTAAAATGATACCCACTCCATGATATAAATGAATAGCAATAAAAGCTTTTTCTGGGGAAAAATAAAACTAACTTTGAAGATTCATGAAGGCCCAACTTTGTAGAACCCTATGAACCCATTTATAAAAGGAGGCAAATGCTTCCTGGAAAGAAAGACATTGAGACACAATACTTGCTCTTAAAGACTGAAATTTCAGACAACTTGTTGGACTAGACAGGAATGGCCCTAACGAAGACCCTGATGAGGCAAGAAAAGCAGGGCGCTTATGTTGGGAGCAATAGGGAGCAATTTCAACCCTTCCAAATGTGACTAATTAGATGTTTTCCTCAGCATTCCCTCACTGAGACTGGAGGAAAACTCAGGTCCAAACATAAGTAGCATGGATCAGGATCTGAGGGAAGGGCCATTTAACTGCCTTACATGCCTCCCTTAGGATCTGAAATATTACACACTGAAATCATTTCTCCTGGAGCTGCCCAAATACTCAGATCAATATAAGGAGCCTAATGACAACAATGGACAACAGCTCTTGAGTCATTCTGTGTGTTAGGGCCTACGTTAAGAGTTTGATATTAATATATATTATAACCTTAACTAAAACAGCAGCCCTACCACCCCATCATTCTCATTCCCATAACCATATTTTGTGTTTCTTCATGGCATGCACTGCTGCTGAATTACATATTTGTTTCATTTTTTATTTCCTGACTTCCTGTATTGGAAACACCAGTCTTTCCCCTCCTATGTCTCATTTAGTTTTACACAGAACACTTCACTTCTGACAATTCTGACCACCACATGTGTAGGGTTTTTTCCCCAGCAAGCAACTCTCTGTGGCACCAGCTCGGGATCCCACAATGTAACTCAATACTGATACTATCTGCCTGATACAACTGATAGAATCAGGTCCCTCAAGTTAACGGTTTAGTCCCATGAGACTGTCTCCACTTCAGATGCCAATGGCAACTAGTAGGTCCTCTAGTTGCCCACAGCTTCTGACTTGGCCACAAACTGGAGGTCCCCATCTCCTTCTCTCAGATTCGATTATTTTCTAGAGTAGCTCACAGAACCCAGAGAGCACTTACATTTACAAGTATATTTATAAGGATATGATAAAGGATGCAGAGGAACATCCAGATGGAAGAGATGCATAGGGCAAAGTATGTGGGAAGAGGGACACCGCTTTCCCAGCACATACACGTGTTCACCTCTCTGGAAGTTCTACAAATATTCTTTTGGCTTTTCATGGAGACTTCATTACATTGGCATGATTGATTAAATCATTTGCCACTGGAGGTTGAACGCAATCTCTATCCCCTCTCCCCTTCCCAGAGGTGAGGTGGAAGAAGAGGGAGGGAAAACTAAAAGTGGTAATTCCCCCTCCCTTTTTTTTTTGATGGCTGTATAGGGTAGAACTAGAGGGTATTATGCTAAGTGAAATAAGTCAACCAGAGAAAGACAATTATCATGTGATCTCTCTGATATGAGGAATTGGAGAGGCGGATGGGGGTGTTTGTGGGGAAGGGAGGAAAAAATGAAACAAGATGGGACAGAGGAGGGAGACAAACCATAAAAGACTCAATCTCAGGAAACAAACTGAGGGCTGCTGGGGGTGGGGGAAGGAGGAATAGGGTCGCTGGGTGATGGACATTGGGGAAGGTATGTGCTATGGTGAGAGCTGTGAATTGTATGACTGATGATTCACAGACCCGTACCGCTGAAGCGAGTAATATATTATACATTAATTTTAAAAAATGAATGGAATTGAGATAAATCCTAAGTATAAAATACATACGAGATTTTTGAAGACTCAGTATGGAAAGAAGAAAATAAAACATTAAAAAAAAAAAGTGCTAATTTCCTAATCATACAGTTGGTCTACTGGCAACCAGCCTCCATCCTTAGGTGGTTTCCAAAAGTTACTTCATTAAAATATCAAAAGGTACCTTTATTGTGTTCATCACTTAGGACATTCTGAGAGTTTTAGGGGCTCTCTACCAGAAACAGATGAAGACCAAATATATGTTTATTATTAATCATAACATCATACTGTCAAGCTAAAATGTGAATTATGTGAGAACAGAACTCTGTGCCACTAACCTGTACCTGGATTGCTGGCAGACCATGGGTTTTCAGCTAAAATCTCAATGAAGGATAGTACTGTGTGATTTCATCATAAGAACCTTATGGAACAAAGGTTGAATTGACAGATTTGAAAGAGAACTTCATTCAGCTGTCTCCATTTTGACCTTGAACTTTCTGGTTGGGTTGTTTCCAGCTTGTCTCTCAGTTTAGGGAGAAGAACCTGAGAACAAAGCATCCCCTGATGGGAAATGAAACTATCCCCCCAAGCAATAAGGACTGCCCTGAGCCAGCAAGACTCTGCCTGACCTGACGCCAACACAATGATCGATTTGACCTTCACTGCCCACCTGCATGTACCCGCTTTGCCCCATGGTCTTGTTTTATAAACCTGAAAGTACTTTGAGATGCTAGTCTGCTGTCTTTCCTGTGTTGTGCACACTGAAATAAATTCCTTCTTGTTTCATCACCACACATCTCTCTGCCTTTAGTTTTTGTCAGCAGAGAATGGCCAAACATGGTCTGTTTGGGACCCCTGAGCCAGATGCTCCTGTACCCCTCTGCCCTGTACACAGGTTAAGTTGCACATGACAACAATGTTAGCAAGGAATAGAATAGAGATCTGAATTCAGCTGTGTGTGACTCCATAACCCTCACTTTGAGCCACCAAATTATCCTGGTTCCCAATACACAGAAGTAGTGGCTACAGTGCCCTGAAACATTTATCAAAATAAATAGCAGGAAACAAAGAAGAGAGAGGGCTTTGCCCAATTCATATCTCTGGCCAATGTTTGGCTTGTCACCAGTATTGGCTAAAGCACAAGGGTTTGAAGTTAAATCTGGGTCCCACACCTGAGCCTACCACTCCCCACCCAAGTCCACCCAACTTCTCATCAGTTTCTTCATTTGCTATGTCCTGTTGTTGCAATATTTAAATGAAATACTGGCAGGGTTTAGAACAATTGCTGACTCCTGATAAATTCAAAATAAATAGTAGCAATGATGCCAAGGAGAGAGATTAGTTGTAACACAAGGACACAATTAGGTTTTCCTCTGCCTCCATCCTGCTCTATGGGGGCTTCTAGCCAGGACTGTTGGTCAGCCATTGCTGATACTTTTCGCTAGGATGCAACAGGAAGTCACTCAAATCAGAGGGCTGAAAGCTATCAGTGGAAAGGAGGAGAGAAAAGGACAAAAGTCAGGAAGGAATGTGTTTTGTTTTGCAGAACCAGCAGTTTCCTGAATAGCTGTCCAGCTAGGTATTTTACTGGACAACCCCTTAGGTGAGCTGGTCTGAGCTGGTTTGGAGCTGAGACCTGGTGTGGAAGCCCCATTCCCTCACAGTTGTCCTGAAGTTACCTTTAACTCTTTTGAACTCCCAGATCTTCTGGGATGGGGTTTTCTTCCATTTTTTGAACATGCAGCATAGGCCCTCGCATGCTGCCCTACTAGGCATACGCAACTGAACAGAAATGCTTAATAGAATATGTAAAAGTTCCTTAATGTACATGCAAGCTCTCCGCCCACACCTCCTAATCACCTGAATAACCATTTCCTATGTTAACTCCACAGGAAGACAGTGCTGTGAGAGCTATCTCCTGGTCTCCTTATTTGTAACAATGAAAGTTCTTTGCTTTCAACACTTCCTTGGATTGTGTTCAATTGAATGCACCCCAAGCCGTGAACCCCTTAAATTCAGTTAGGACACCACAATGCACTTCTATTTCAAGACCCCTCTTGTTCCCTGCCAATGTTCCTAAATGTGCCGTGGGATCCCAAATGTGAATGTGTAAAGTGCCTTGCTTGTATCTAATTCAATCAAAACTACCCAGAGGAAGGATGCACTCCATGGCAATAGGATTTTTGTGCCTGTACACCTTCGTTTTGGAGGGAGCACAAGCTCTCTGCTCTGCAAATGTAAAGGGGTTTAAACAGATTTTCCACATTACCTGGCTATACATTTGAGACTTGAGATATGTTAAAATGACTTTCTGGAGCCAAAATGAAGCCACTCTTGCCCAGGGTGCTACAACAACTAACTGAAGCCTTTGTGCCCCTGTAAGTGCTCCCCTTGACCAGAAATGCAGTGTATCCAGTCAGGCAACCCCCAAACACCCAGCCACTGCAGGGCCTTCTCACCCCAAACAAGACTGACTATGTGGCCTTGGCCAGTCTGATATCCTCTCTTTTCTCTGCCTTGTTCTTTGTTATCTTATCAAAGCTCCCCAGCCTCTGCTCCCATTTTACAGTTCTCTGAAAAGACATTGTTGACTTCAGGAAGTGTTAAAATTTGTTTGTATCGCCTAAATTGTGCTATTTTTGTTGTTGTTATTAACACACTTGGGGTTATTTGCCCGGGTCTATCACTATGAGCTGAGTGCAGCACAGATCTCTGACAATTAGTTTGGTAGATGTTTATTGTTGTCTTTGTATAATAATTTTTGTCAAGACGGATGACCATTGGCATGGCTCTTTTCTCTAGTTATGTATCTGCTATAGTTTTTAATCAGAGACCTGTTAATTGTAAGAAATATTACATAATACTCTCCTTTCCCTAAAGCAATTGCCCACTGACAGAGGAGATATATCATGTTATAGTGACTTAACTAAGACTTAAAAATGAATTGGACTTGTAGGAATCCCATTAACATCTAGCACGTATATATGGAAGATGGTAGCACAATTGTGTGTGGTATCTTAACTATTCAGTGAACAGCCATCTAGAAAGTGGAGAAGCCCTTGCAGTAACATCCTAGCCTCAGAGACCTACATCTTATAGCTCAGAACCAATGCCTAGAGATATTTAGCTGAGAATTTGAAAAAGAAAATGCCACAAAGTTAATTTGAACTTCATTTGTTTGAGTGGTCTATACTTCTACTAATGACTTGCTGAATTAAAAAAAAAAAAAAGATAGGCTTACTGTAAATAGGATTTTGTTTTGAAACAGGAAAAACATGAATTTCTATTTGCTTTGGAATCTGATTTTTAACTACGGTACACTGATCTAAGTCTTGGCAGGATGCTAGACATAATTTGAAACCATGAAGGTATAAACCCAAGGGAACAATGTGTGTAATGCTTGAGTTATGTTCAAACTGATTGGGGGGATGGCTAGGGGGATCTCTTTATTAAAATTATTGAACAGGAAAGTGCCTTCGACCATAATAAAAAAGGCAATTCACAATTACTGTTCTACTTTTCCTCCGCTTTCTAATCTTATTTTAGTGCACAAGCAGTTTGCAGCAAAACCTGCTTTTGCATCTCCTGAGTTTTATATATTTTTACAGAGAAGAAATGCCACCATGGAACAAGTTGCTCTAAATATAAATGAACTAGTCTCATTTCTCCCTACTTCCACTAATATTAAAGGGAGTTTCAGATTTACATAGATGAAGAGTGAATTCTCTTTTATTGTCAAATAATCAGGCAGGTGACATTGTCACTATTTTAAATATTCTGGGGATGAAACGTATATGTTACATTATAAAAGTAAAGCCTTTTTTTTTTAAGGCAAATCAGTATTTTATTTATTTATTTATTTTTAAAGACTTTATTTATTTATTTGGCAGAGAGGGAGAGAGATCACAAATGGGCAGAGAGGCAGGCAGAGAGAGAAGGGGAAGCAGGCTTCCTGCTGAGCAGACAGCCTGATGTGGGACTCCATCCCAGGACCCGGAGATCATGACCTGAGCTCAAGGCAGAGGCTTAACCCTCTGAGCCACCCAGGTGCCCCGACAAATCAGTATTTTAAAAGCAATATCAAATAAAATGTATTTTAGCCATTTCAGATTAATACAACTATTGGGCTATCTAAAGTTGAATTTCTTACTATAAGAAATATAATTATTTAAAATAAAACCATAACTTTGGAACTTATATAACTAAGAATCCTGGACTATTAGCACATACAAAAAATAACAATTTTTCGTGGATTTGGATGAAAAATGCTACTATTTTTTTTCCTCTTAGTATTTTACTTTTTAATTCAGATTTTTGTTTTGAAAATCACAAGAAAATGTTAAGGTCTACCTAAAAAAATGTCACAAGTCAACAAATAAAGCAATGTGTAAAAACAATTTGTAGGGCGCCTGGGTGGCTCAGTGGGTTAAAGCCTCTGCCTTCGGCTCAGGTCATTATCTCAGGGTCCTGGGTTCGGGGCCCGCATCGGGCTCTCTGCTCAGCAGGGAGCCTGCTTCCTCCTCTCTCTCTGCCTGCCTCTCTGCCTACTTGTGATCTCTCTCTGTCAAATAAATAAATAAAATCTTAAAAAGAAATTTGTAAATTAAGAATACTGGACCCATACCCATCAATAATTTAATTGAAAATCTATTTCACAAATAGCTGCTATCATTTGCTTATTTATTCATTTACTCATCCAACGAATACGTGTTGAGTAATAGGGACTCCGCAGTGTGCTTAGGATTCAACCCTGCACAAGGCAATAGGGAAGACATACATTTCAGGTTCTGGAGCCTGGGTTTCAAACCCAGCTTTGTCCTTCGCATATTGTGTGCTCTTGGACAAATTATATGACCTTTCTATGCTTTGCTTTCTCATTCAGTGAAATGGGGATATAATGGTACTTAACTTATAGAGATGTTTTGAGGACTAAAATACAGAATTATTCTAAAACTATTAATATAGAAAGTGCTTGAAATGGTGGCTTGAACTTTGGTCGTGTATTAAAGTTACCCAGAGAGTTTTTAAAAAATATCAATGTTCTGTATTCAGCATTATAGCTCTGCAAAGTCAGAACAGTGAGTTGAGCCCTGACAGTTGACTGGGAGGGTCATAATGAAAACATTCAAGTCTGGCTTCTCCCAACTTCCCTAAGAAGAGCCCCATACAGGGCGCCCGGGTGGTTCAGTGGGCTAAAGCCTCTGCCTTCAGCTCAGGTCATGATCTCAGGGTCCTGGGATCAAGGCCCGCATCGGGCTCTCTGCTCGGCACAGAGCCTATTTCCTCTGCTCTCTCTGCCTGCCTCTCTGTCTGCTTGTGATCTCTCTGTCAATTGGTGAGTAAAATCTTTAAAAAAAAAAAAAGAAGAAGAAGAAGAGCCCCGTATAGGCTGGAACCTTGCATATGGACTTTGAGTAGTTCTAACTTTCCCCATATCAATACAAATGTGTATAAATATCTAAAATAGAAAAGAACCATGTTCATTAGCTAGAGTCACAATGTCTAAGGAAGAGTCAAAGAAACTGAGTTGTTCTTTATCTTGCCATGAATGGTAGTTTAATCCAAGTGGACACTATTTCATTGCATATTCCACCTGGGGAGAGATTTATCAAGGATTCAGTGAAAATTTATGTGGATGATGTGGTCTGTAACCAAGTTCAGAATGCCACCATGGCAAACATCACTAATGCTGATGCAAACCCCCTTATTTTGGCACCAAGAAACTTCCTCAGGTCCTCCCTGACAGAGATTTTGCACATAACATGCCATGTCTTCTGGATGATGCCACTGATGCTTGGGGACAGAAATTGTGTATGAGGAAATTAGGAATGCAAACTCTTCTGTGCAACTCCCAAAAGCCACAGGTTCAGAAGCACAAGTATCTCAAATCCAAGGCAACGCTGGTGCAGCTCAGAAGGAAATGGCTGCATCTTGGGCTCTGAATAAAGGCTCAATGGTCAGTATCTAGTTTCCTAGCACCTTTGGATCAGGAACTGCCAGGCATCAAGCACCAGAGGTGTGGAAAACAATGTTAAAATTATCTTTCTCTATTCCCAGATATGTGGTGAGGCATTAAATTAGTTTTCTATGGCGGCAGCATCAAATGACCACAAGCTTGGTGGCTTAAACAACACTGTTTTTTTATAGTTCTAGAAGTTGGAAGTCAGAAAATGGGTCCAATGGGCTAAAATCAAGGTATTGGCATGGCCACAGTCTAACTAGAAGATCTATAGGAGAATCCATTTCCTTGCTTTTTCTACCTCCAAGAAGCTGCTCCCACTCCTGGGCTTGTGACCTTCTTCCATCTTCCAAGCCAGGAATTACATCAGGCTGACCTCTACTTCCAGTGTCATGTCTATTTCTCTGACTCTCCTCCCTCCCTCTATCCCTTTTAAGGGCCTTCATGTTTACACTGGGCCTACCCAGACAATCCAGGATAATTCTCCATCAAAAAATCCTTAACTTGGGGTGCCTAGGTGGCTATCATTAAGCATCTGCTTTCAGGTCAGGTCATGATTTGAGAGTGCCAGCTTCTCCTTCTCTTACTCCGCCTGCTTGTGTTCCCTCTCTAGCTGTGCTTCTGTCAAATTAATATATAAAATACTTAAAAAAAATCCTTAACTTTATCACATCTGCCAAGTCCCTTCTGCTGTGTAAGGTAAAATACTCTCAGGTTCTGGGATTCAGATATGACATCTTTGGGGAGTCATTATTCTGTCTATTACAGACAGAATGGGACAAAACACTGAGCTATAAAGGTCAAAGAAGTTAACTTTCAACAATGTAGGGAGAATAGGGCAAGGCGACTAGAAACTTCGCCTCCCTCTTCTTTGCTACATGTTGACTACGGCAGGTCTAGAAAGTATAGCAGTTGAAAAGAATCGTTAAAGTGAAAATACCAAGAGACATACAGCTTGGTGATTTATGTAAGAAAACCTCTCAGCTTAAAATATTTAATAGTTCTTTTTTTACATCATTAAGAAGAAAGTTAAATTTTTCCCCTTTTACAGTGTCACTGCACCATGCAAGCTAGGATAAAGTCCAACATAGAGGTTAGAACCTTCTTTTATGCTTTTGCTCACTCTTGCAGAAACTCTAATTGAAGAAAGTTCCCTGACACCTGTTTGGTTTCTGAAGCCAAACTGTCTTTTAAAATAATCCTCATCTGATATTAGACATTTCCTTGCCTGTATCTGCCAGCACAGGGGAAGCAGATAAGGAAGATTCTCAACGCTTCTACCACTTTTAAATCTGTTTCAGAAATCCTTAATAAGATAGAGCTGTCTTACTCTAACAGTTGTGAGCCCTCTTTATGAATGAATGATTCCTTCGTGGATTGTCTCTGAACCAGGTAAATACTGTCCTACAAGAGCCTATTTTCAAACACCAGGTTTGAAATACTTCTGTTTTGCTTTTTAAATGAATTTTTCTCTACTAAGCCATGGCCTTCAATGCAGAATAGCAATTTGAACAAGCTATTCTGAATAACTATTTGAATAGCTTCAGGACTAATGTGCTTTTTCTAATGTCTTCAAGAGAGGAGTGTATTTTACTCCCTGCAGGTGGTATGCTATTGTGTGCTGTGAAGGCCCAGATTAAGATGCCCAGTTCTCACACTGTACAATGATTTCTATATGCACCCTGGAATACATCGGATGTAGGGCAGAAAATGGCAAACGAAACTGGGAAGGTGCTGTTAAACTTATGAAACAAATAAAGAGAAAACTAAATAAAATTTAAAAAATTCCTCCCCTACCTCTAGTTCATTTGCCTCCCTCCACCCCCACCCCTGCATCATGTAACTGAGCCTGACAGAAGTGACTGTCCTCCCTGGATCTCCGGGTCTTCCTCTGGACCCTCAGGAAGCACCTCCAACTCTCTCATGCCTGTGAATCTCCTCCTCCTCCTGGCCTAGGAAGCCAGCTATTTTCATCATTTCTTCTTTGAGGCTCTGAGTTCACCTTGAAAAGTCCAGAACTTGGGCCATCCTTCTGAAGAGCCACCCTGGGCATCTGTCCTTGGGAGAAACAAGCCTTGTCAGGCCTGACCTCAAGAGTCAGCGCTTCACCCTGTCTCTTAGAGCTTGTTCTACATTCTGATATCCCACACCCAGGCTCCTAGGCAAGCTTACTCCACACGAACACAAAACTCAAGTTTTCTGACTTAGAATTCAAGTTGCATTTCTTTACTGACACTTAAAGTTTGGTTTTGTCTGCTTTCTTGGATATACAACCCTGTTCTGGTTGAAATCTCTTGTCTGATTTAGAGGAACATTTTAAAAATTAATAGAAACCAGTGAGACAGAAGATGTGCTGTCAAACATTTGGAACCTGGAGCTTGCTGCTACTGGCTCCGCTCTCCTCAACCTCCGGCCCGGTTAAGCACGCGCATACGGGCCTGCCCTCGTGTTTGGTGCGACTAAATGAAGTGGTGTTTTAACGGAGAAGTGTTTCAGTGAATGACTGAAATCTTGGTGTCTCATTCCCTAGCATGCAATTCCCACACAGACAGCATGTCTCGGTGGAAGGAAGAAGGCAGGATTTAGGCCTCTGTGTGATACTCAGTGTCGTATCATCCTGCTGCTGCTAAAGAGGAGCGTACCCACTCCAGACACGTGGCCTTCTGGGCTCCCAGATCTTCAGGGTCTTTGCCAAACCATGGCTGCAGAAAGGGACAGGGACAATGCTTGAAGAGTTGATTGCATTCTTTGATTTTAATAGAGGTCTTGGTCTGACACCAGGAATCAAATAGGACAGAAATGTCATCCAATTTATTTGACAGCCTGTTTTTCAAAAGGTTTGTAAAATATTTTTTTCGTCATAAATCCTTTAAAAGGCATTGACAATAACCAGACCCTCATGACTAAAAATCCCAGGGCGAGACTGAGCTACTGACCAGCTGTTAACAGATGAGAAAAGACCAGAGCATAAATACGTGGAGCAAACTGACAAGCCCAAATGTTATAATAAAACTTAATGGATCACTGTTAAAACTACTCAACCTCAGCTTGAATCTGTCTTTAATTCCTAATGTAACTATATCAAATATTTATAATTATATTCTTGTTCTAATTATTTCTTTTCCCCTTTCTCCCTCTTTTCCTAATAGGAATCAGTTTAATTTAAAAGCTGAGGTATTGTGTGTAATTAGTGAGTAAACAGAATACCTTTAAGGTCCAGAAAATGTAATGACACAACACTTTTGAAATCACTGCATAGGATTTCAAAACAAAGTTCAGGCCCTCCAGAAAAATTTGTATGATTATAAAGCTATATTATAACAAATAAAATGCTATATATATATTTTTTTAAAGAACAGTCATCTCTATTAATATGATTTTTATCCAATTTAAAGGTCGAAGTCAATATTAGGGTAGAAAAGTGGAAAAGAAGACAAACATTTCTGGAACATTTGCATTCTGACCACCAGGAAGAAAACTAGATTCAAAACAATGATTTCTAGAAAAATAAAATAAAATCAAGGTTATCAGGAAAAATTACGTAATGGTGGTTCTGTGTTGAAGTCATTATTGCATCTTTGAATAAAAATATAGGTTTTCTTTAAGGCCTATTAGAATAAAGTGAGTTATTAGAGGAAAAAAGTAAAAATGTTGCTAAGATAGTAATACAGAATTATCCTATGCTGGGTGACGGGATTCATTTCCCAAATAGGAGTTGGGCTTTCCATTCATTAGCCTTTATGTTCAGCTGTTGTTTTGTGTCACTCTGTTCCTTATCTAATTATTTTTATGCTGCTAGAATGAATTAATTTCTCTGATTATTTAGCACCAACCAGGGCGATTCATTTGTAGAGGAATAGTTCCTAAGTGCAGATCACTAAAAGACACTTTGTGGGCATACATGCATTGAGGATATGCATTTGGGCAATTAAAAAAAATTATTTATCTAGGTGGCACCTGGGTGGCTCAGTTGGTTAAGCGACTGCCTTTGGCTCAGGTCATGATCCCGGAGACCCGGGATCGAGCCCCACATTGGGCTCCCTGCTCGGCAGGAAGCCTGCTTCTCCCTCTCTCACTCCCCCTGCTTGTGTTCCCTCTCTGGCTGTGTTTCTCTCTGTCAAAGATATAAAATCTTTTAAAAAAAATATTTATCTAAATTGGAAGTTGGGTGAGGAAAGAATAAGAATAAAAGCACTTAAATAATTCTCAAGGATTTAAGTCATTCAAAAGAGAGACCGTGAGGTCCCTTAACCATGGTGATAGAATTCAGTGTGCTGGAAAAAGTTGGTAAAAAGCTTGGGATGCAGTACCAAAAGTGCTATAACAGTCCACAAAGTTCTTTAAAAAATAATCACGTTTTATGCTCCTTTACTTTAAAAAGATTTTTTTTCTCAATTATCATTAGAGTATAAAAAATTCACATTTCCACTTTACAAGGTTCAGTAAGATTTGCCTTCTGTTAAATGTATTTTTCTGGCCTTCAAATAACTTGCAAAATGCCAGTAATGGTTTTTACATGGCCTCAGCCATTGGTGATCAGAATAACAGCTTATAAGATGAGATCTCAGACCTCAGAATGCAGTGTGGCTCTGATAGTTCTTCAACCCAAATTGTGTTCTCCTGTCCATTCTATAACTTCTTTCCAAATTCTTCTGTCATTCTACCTTTTTACAAGGTCAGGGATTCCATTGGAAATGCATGATGTAAATAAACCATGCAAGGGCAAACTTATCAGTAGTTCTAAAAGTAGTGTCAGGAAAAATAGCTGGGACTCTAAGGGATTAAAGCTCTGCTTGCTTCTTAGCCTGGAGCTGGAGCCTCTTCTTCAAGCTAGATCAATGTGGTAGGAGAGCTCGTTGCCTATCTCGGTCATGCCACCTTGAATTAAGATGTAATTACTATTCTGGCAGTCTACCTCTTACCAAGGATAAACAGGTGGGTGCAGTTGGCAGTAACTGATGCCTTTTTCTGACTCAGAAAGAACCTGGCACACTCCCCACAATGGCTGGCAATTCCCAGATGCCCCAATCATCAGATAATTGCTTGATTGTGACTGGATTAGTCCTGGGGGCTAAAAGTGCCTAATAAGGAAAGGGATATAGAAATTAGGACAAATTATCTTCCTGTTATATTTGGCATCTTAGTAGAAATAAAAATGGGACCACATTAGAATTTTAATGAAGAGATTTTTCACTTGAGTCTTAATTAGAATATCAAGTTCTACTCTCCCCCCATTTCTTTTACCATACAGCTCTTACCTCGAAATTGGTGCTCATTCAGTGTGGCAAGGACAATACATGCCCACAAAAGCAAGCCTGTGAGTTAAACCTGCTGAACCAGGAAAATAAGCAATTATTTGAAAAATTCTGACCCCTAATCTTTTGTGTCCTGCCCTGCTCAGATAACTCAGATGAAGATGGGGGCTTCTCCTAAGTTGTCTCAGAATTGCTTCAATTTCCTCCTTTGCCGGTGGAAATTTTGTTGTATTGTGCTTTTTCAGCTGAAAGGTGTTTCAAACAAGAATGAGGCTAGATAGACATCATCCTTGTGTCAACAGGGTGGGCCTGGGTTTTCTGAGAGATTAGTGTAATTGCACATGTTTCTCTTCACTGATCATTGCGGTCAACATCCCAGAATGCTGATCTGGGGACTATAGGCTAGGACAGCTTGAGTCCCATGCAACACTGTTACGGAGGAAAAGAGCCTGGAGAGAAGAGCACAGAACCTGGGGTCAGCTAGACCTGGGCTCCTTTCCTGGCCCTTCCACCTTCCCGTGTACTCCCTCTAGCTCTAGTTCCTGGTTGCAGAGAGGACAAGCTTGATAGGACTGTTGTGATCATCAGCAAGATGGCCTATATTAAGGAGCTAACATTGCCTGGGAAATACAAGCAGTTAACATCTCATTTCCCTTCTTAACCACATAGGAAGGATGACTATACATTATGGTTTTCCTGTTTTGTCAGTGTGATTATTAACAGCGCCCCCAGGTGTCCGTTAGGATGATAAATGACACCATAACTCTACGCTCTGTCTTTGTCAGGGAACTTTAGTGGCAAAGAATGAAACCCACTTTAGCCAGCTTAAGCAAGGAGGGGAATTCATGGGTAAGGTACAGAGGTAGCTCACCAAACAGCCAGACCTCACAAGGGACCACAACTCAGAAATTGAAGTCCCAGCTCTTCTCTCTCCAGAGCTGCCTGTTCTCTTGATTGCTTCTCCTTGCATATCTGGTTTTGTCTTTTCTCTTTGGCACACTGGCTTTCCCTGCTTTAGCATGCATGTGGCTACCATTATCTCTAGCTTTATATCATCTTTGACTCGCAAGAACTAAAGTCATATCTTGAACTTCAACTTTCATATTCCTGAATACAAGGATTCCTGGCTTTTTTTCATATACACAAACACATTCCAAATGCATTGCTTTGGACCTAGTATCTGCGTGGGGCTAAGTCAGCAGTAACTGCAAAAGAGAGAGTGTATCACATGGTTGGCTCCCCTATTTAACAGGTCTGTGCAAGTATTCTCTCTGGGAAGGGAGCCTGGGAAGATTCTCTAACAAGTGGTGTGGGGTGAAGAATTAATGGTTGATAGAGGAAAAGTTGACCTCTTTAGTGACTCCATTCCTTACATACATTATTCTGACATCCCACCTAGGCACTTCCCCAATATTGCTCAACGGAAATCATTTCTATGCTCCTAGAATTCAATCAAACTTATGCTTTTGGGGTCTCATTGCTTCAAGTATTTTCTCTGGGATGGTGAATCTAAGCTAATAAATTCATCTATCCTCAAGTCCTCATATTGTCAGAGAATGTAAATATTCCCTCGCCACTATCAGTCAACAGGTTTTCATTTTCCTGGAGGCTTCCTAGGGACAAGGTACTTGAACTAGGGCACCTCAGACTTTTCCAACAAAGTAGCCCATGAGGATTCACTGAAAGAATTCATATGCTTAGACTCATATGCTAGGATAAAGCAAACATGAAATTTCTCACATTTTAGCTTTTAAACTCAGTTCAAATTTGCATTTCATAAAATACCAATGTTTGTTTTGCTAAAACTTTTTCCATCATAATTCCAACATGAAATCACTGTTCCTGAACAACATGCCATGATTCTCCTGTAACTACCTCCAGTCACACTGCCACATTCCTGCCAAGCTATGCATAACCCGGTCGGACAAATGTGGATTTAGCTCAGTGAAAGGGAAATTTAATAGTGGAAATCTAGGCCTTGGGATAAGAAAGTGCAAGGTCCATTTTGGACTAGAGGACCTTTTCCATGTCTCTCAAACTGTGCAACATTTGAACATCTGTGTGTAGGACTGAGTCTAAATGATATTCATCCTTTGTTCTACTTTCTAGATGTGGGTTCTAATCTGAGCTCTACCTGGGATCTTTTCTCAACTCTCCAACTAGCTGTGGGATCTAAAGCAAGTTATTGGACTTCTCTTTATCCGTTTCCTTATTTCTATGTCAGAAAGGTTAAGAAAGGACTACTCTGAGTATTGAGTGCAAGACCAGATGCCAGCTCTCTGGTATGGCGTTTGGCACAAGTTCTTTCTGCTCATCTTTCTTTCCTATCATCCTTATGCACATAGATTGCTTTCTTCCTCCTTTCCCACTAACTCACAATCCTTTGTTACTCATGTAAGTATACTTGTCTCTTTTGTTAAAGTATCTTATTCTGGAGATTTAGGAGGAAAAAAAAAACCTAGGCAGAGCTAAAAATCAGGCTGGATTCCTGCAGATCTGAGGTTTGCCACTTGTTCCCTCTGTCCAAATGTAAAGGAAATGTTTCTTGTACTGTCACTCACATCCACCCTTTCTTCCCTCTTCTACTTTCACATACCATATGGAACCCAGAAATGAAAGGTTACCAAAGAAAGCTGGCACAAGCAATTTTAGAATTTAAGGCTTTAAAGGAGAAGTATCTGAAAGGACCATCCACTCCCGTAGAGGCCACAGATGACTTAGAGAAAGCAACAGAGCACCTTTGTGGATCTCTCTGGGCTCATCACTTCCATTTTATGCCTAGTTTCTACCTTTCTACCCAGCCTACCACCCAGTATCTCTCCCTTCAATCCTCACATGCCCAGCTCTAACTCTTGGAAGCTCAGGCTGGTTTTGCTTGTTCAGAAGGCAGGATAAGGGCAGAAATGGATTTTGCCTTCCTGTTGAATTCTTCCTGAATGAGTTCTCAGAGAAAAATATAATGTGGACTCAAAACTTTGGGACCCAGAAAAGAAGCCCTTTCTATTATCTGGTAATTTTCCCCAACAACTGTTACCTAAGTAAGGAGAAAGCAAGATGGTGTAAGACACTATCAGGAGAACACAAAAAGAAGGGCACAGCACAGGACTCCTAGAGTTTTTCCTTCTGTTGTTTCAAGGAGGTAGAGGAAAAACAAACTTGGTAGTTCCTTGACGCCTTTAGCCTCAAGGCCATCCTTGTAAACCGTGACAGCATGTCAACTCTCTGGCACTCATTCACCTTCCTTCTCAGCCCCCATACAACTGTACAAGTTGGAATCACAAGGCAGGAGAGTTGTAAGGAGAACCAGTAAAGAGCCTGATAGGAGTAGAAGTTGGGATGATCTCAGTTTAGCGAGAATCAGGTATTTGTAAGTCAGCTTTTGTCATAAAAATCCTGAATGAACTAATTCACAGCTCAGTGGCTTATAATACGAAGCATTTATTCTCATACATGTAGATCTGGGAGTCAGCTACGATCTGCTGATCTTGGCTGCAGGCTGTGGATGGGGTTCAGGCCTAGATCTACATGTGTTGATTCTGAAGTTGAGGCTGAAGAGGCAGTCACTACTGGGAGTGACTCAGGGGCTCAAGAGCCGAGCTGAATTGAGCAAGCACATTTAAAGACTACTTGAGCCACAGCCTCCAACATTTCATTTACCAAAGAAAGTCACATGGCCAAGCCTAAAATCAGTGGGGCTAAGGAATTATACTCTACCCCAGGGAGAGGGAATCAAAAGACTATGTACTAACCAATAATCCATTCTATCACATCAGGTTCAGCCAGGTGAGGGTCCCACCACCGATTCACTGACATCCAGCAGCTTAGAGTTAGAGAAGTTAATTGACATCTAGCACAAACTCCCTCTCCAATAGACAGATATCCTCCACAACATTTCTGAGAGGTGGCAATGGACCCCCAGTTTAATACATCACTCGATCTAGAACTTTAGCTTTGAGAAAGCATTTTATAAAGTTTCTCTATAGAACATTTTATAAAATTCCAACTTTATAAAGTTGGAAAACTCTTACACATAATCTGTTTCCTTTCATTCATATATCTTGATTTCATGTCTTGGAGTCCACACAAAGTATGCAGTCCCTTGTATGTATTGTATACATGTTTCCTTGTCCTCATCCTCTGGTTTAACACTATTTGTCAGCTGTGATCTCAACAGGAACAAGGGAAAGCATCCATATTCCCCCTCACTCTCAGGATGGCTGGCTTCTTAGTGTAGATGAAGTGTATCAGGCATTCTGCAGTCCCAGCATGTTACTAATTCATCCCAGGATGCACCTTCCCAATCTCACTTAGGTGTGCCCAAATGCATTTTTTAAAATATTTATTTGTTTAACAGAGAGAGCATGAACAAGAAGGGGGGAACAGCAGGCAGAGAGAGAGAGTGAAGTAGTCTCCCTGCTGAGAAGGGAGCCCAATGCTGCATGGGGCTCCATCCCAGGACCCTGGAATCATGACTTGAGCCAAAGGCAGATGCTTAACCGGCTGAGCCACCCATGTGCCCCTACACCTTTTTCTAGTAGTCTTCCTAGTACTCTATTTAGTACTAAATAGTACTCCAAATAGTACTAAATAGTACTCTACTTCTGCAGGAAACTTTTCTTAAAATTTAATGCATGGTTTTATATATATCCTGATTAAATTTTGCTTCTAAATAGGATTATTTCATATTTTTAAGATATTTTTGAATCTTTTTTTAAAGATGTTATTTATTCATTTGACAGAGAGAAACACAACTAGAGAGGTAACACAAGCAGGGAGAGTGAGAGAGGGAAAAGCAGGCTTCCCACCGAGCAGGGAGCCAATGCAGGCCTCGATCCTGGGTCTCCGAGATCATGACCTGAGCCAAAGGCAGTTGCTTAACCAATTGAGCCACCCAGGCACCCCGATATTTTTGAATCTTGAATTTGTTGTACTTGTCCCAGTTTTTTTTCCCCTTAACCTCTATAACTTTTTTATACCAAATTATTAACTACAGGTACTCTATCATACAACAGATCTCCAGAATGTATTCATCTTGTATAACTTTTAACTTTATACCCACTGAATAAAAACAACTCACCACTTTCCCCTTTTCCCCCATCTCTTGGCAAACACTAATCTGTTTTTTTGCCTCTATTAGTTTGCCTATTTTATTTTTTCTTTTAAAAATATTATATTTGTTTATTTGACAGAGAGAGACACAGTGGGAGAGGGAACACAAGCAGGGGGAGTGGGAGAGGGAGAAGCAGGCTTCCCACTGAGCAGGGAGCCCAACTTATTTGTCTTAACACAATATCTTTCAGGTCCACCCATACTGTTGCAAATGATAGCACTTCCTTCCTTCGAATTGTATTCTACCACATGTATCTCCCATGTTTCCTTTACCTATTTTTCTGTCAGTGGACCTTTGTGTTGTTTTTGTGTTTTAGCTATCCTGAATAATGTTTTCATGAACATGGGAGTATAAATACATCGTCTAGATCCTGATTGCTGTTCTTTTGGATACATATCTGGTTGGATGACTGGATTATATGGTGGTCTATTTTTAATTTTTTCAAGTTCTACCTCTGTAATTCTGATCAATATATCTTTATGATTTTATCCAAATCACTAATAGATATGTTGAGCTGGGCTCTGGGTTCTTTAACTCAATTATCAACAACACATTAAACATATACTAAATTCCAGGCTACTTGCAAGATAGTAGGGATGTGGTGGGGTGAGAAAAACAGCCACGGTCCCCATTCTCATGGGGAGAAAACAGACACAGACTGTATAGTCACATATATAAATGTATAAATTATAAGAGGAAAACAGAGGGTATGAAGCCCCACACTCTACCTGGTGTGAGGATTCAAGACAGTTCCCTGAGCAGGAGCTGTTTTAGCTGATAATCATCAAAATGAAGAGGGGAGGGCACTGTAGGCAATGGGCTAGTGATAGAGGTTTCATGGTCAAGAGATGAGAGAAAGTAGTAGTGCTAGAGCACAGACACAAGGGAGAGACATGAGGCAAGGGCCAATTTAGAAGTTGGGTCTTTACTGAGGGAGTAGTAGAGCGGTAGAAAGCTTTGAAAGTTTCAAAGCAGAAAAAGAGCACAGTAAGATCTTTATTCTTAAAAGATCACTTGGTAGAGAGAGGTTTAGAGAAGGCAAGAGTGTTTATGGGGAGATAATTCAGGAGGCTATTGTAGTAACTCAGGCAAGAGATGAAAGCTGTTTGGACTAGGGTCACAGCAGCGGAGATGGAGAGAAATGGATGGATAAGAGGTACTTAGGAATAAAATAGACAGTCCTTATTGATAGCTTGGATATAAGGACCAAGGAGAAGAGGTATAAAAAATGGCCTTAGCTTTTCATTTTCATAACTACGTGAGTAGTGGTGCCTTTGATTACGACAGGGAGTACTAGAAGTACAGCAGGTTTGGGAAGTGAATACACTTGATTTCAGACATGTAGGGTTCAGGTACCACTGAAACAACCAAATAGAGATACTGAAACTAGAAATAACAAACAGGTCATATATTATATGTCAGGTGCTGTTCAAAACACTTTATATACATATGAGTTAATTTGGTGAGTGCAGTTCTTAATAGCATTTTACGGTAGAGGTAACAGAGGCACAGAGAGGTTAAGTAATCCTCCCAGAGTCATTCAGTTAGGAGAGAATTTAATAAGTTTGGAGCTAAGATGGAAGGTCTGGACTGAAATTATCCAAGAGGAAAATCCAAGAGGATGGCTGCACATTCTTTCAATGCATTCTGAGTCACTGTTTACAGACCATTCATGGATTATTTAATTTTCGAGGAAAGTATACAATTCCTCAACTCTGGTTCTTTTTACTATTAATTAAGAGCTTACTCTGTGAAGTACCACTTATTTGTATATTTGTGGCCATAGATAAGCAAATTTGTAAAAGAGTCATATTTTAACTTCTGAGAATTAACCTATGAAAGAAGTGGATCTTGAACATCTTCAGCAGTTTTGGGGACAATTATTTTACTAGTCACAAATCCACCCACTATACCTGAGCCTGTATTTCTTCTCTTTGTCATTTGTTCATTCTTTAAAAAGTATTATTGGAGAAGTACTTAGTACAAGGCATTGTGTAAAGCTCAGGTCTTGGGAAAGAGAAATTGAAATATTAAAGTGAAATATAAAATAGCTTTGAGATGCCTGTGGCCTATGGGAGGAAAATAGACAAATCAGCAGGAAACCATAATACGAAAAATGCTATGCAAGAACAATGCTACTAGGAAGAATACTATGAATTGAATGAGAAGTCTCACAATGGCCCTTAAATGATGAGGGGACTTTGCCAGGTAGAAATGAGAAGGAAGGATGAAAGAAATAACAAACAATAGTGACACAGAGGAAAACAAGCTATCATGTTATGTTTTGGTGGCATTCACATACCCTTTGCTTTGGCAGTCTGCACAGTACCAGTTTAGATTTTGTGGAGAATAACTTAACCTAGAAACTAAAGCTGGCTCTCAGCACTTAAACTGCCTTCCTTCCCAAAGGCTCACAAATTGTTCATGGCAACAGAATGTCCTGATATGTGCCTCCTCATCAAGAACTTGGATGGACATTAGATCTATTGCAATTGCTATAACCACCCTTTTCATTGCTTTGGGCATGACATCTATATGGGATTTTCGAGTCAAGAACTAAAGTTTGCCTTTACTGAAAATAATCTAACAACAATAAAAACAGAGAAGTGAAAAACAGTTACATAGATTTCTGGATTTATTTTTCTGAGGAGGTGGCCTTGAAACTTACGCATAAAATTGACAAAACAGCTATCCAAAAGTAGGTCTTCAGAAACAATGTTCCTTAGTGAGTCCTGTGTGTCCAGGGGAGGCAGCCCTTTTCTGTGCCCTGGAAGGCAGCACACAGTACTAGAAGGCTGTTACTACATAGTGGGTACTGTGCTAGTTCCTTTCACTTGATCATTCTTAATCCTTACAAAAATGGAGGACTGCACTTTCCATATACAGAAGAGCAAAGGGACTTTCAAAAAGAGGAGAGTACCAAAGGTCATGAACTGGGGTTTAACTCAGACCTTCTAACTTAAAGTGCACACATGCAAGAGCAATTAGACATCAGATACTGGAGATGGGCAAGATGGCAGAAATCTGGGTGATGCCACTTCGGGGAGTCCCCTGAAGTGAGCTGGATATCTGTAAAAAACACTGCGAGCACCCATGAAATCAGCCTGAAATGTAATATTTCACACTTCTGGATCTCTACAGGGGAAGAAGAGCATCAACAAAGAGGTATAGTGGAGTGGGAACGCTCAGAGTGATAGCCAAAGACAAAGGGACGTGGGGGAGGAAGCCCACAGAGGCGACCCATTGGAAAGCAATACCCCAGCACAAAAGTTCTCTGTGTTCATGGAACAACAGCAGATTATCATCTGATTAAAAGCAGGCAAAAACGGAATACCTGAGGGGCAGCTGGGGAAACGGGGATGTCGATCTGCGGAGAGAAAGCATGCCTTGGTGCTGCAAGAGGGAATGCGGTGGAGCTGAATGTCTTTAAACCTGCCACTTTTTTTTTTCTGCCACTTTTCTCCACCCCTTGGGCCAGGCATGCAACCCCCAGGGGAGGTGATTTTGCAGACTTGCACACAACCTGTGGGGGCTGCGGGATCTCAGTCCCTCCTGCGTGGGTGTGCACCACAGATTCCCTGGGCAGAGACAAGGTCGCGCTTGACGCAAAATCAGTTGTGGTTTCTGTGGCACAGGATCAAAATGACAAGCAGGGGCTTCGGAACCCAATCTGACCAGCGGCTTTGGGTGCACCTGGTTGTGACAAGCAGCCAAAGGGGAAGATACAGGGAGAGGTAATCCTTCATTCCTATTCAATACTACCCCTATATACAAACCAGTTTTAATCTCCCTATATCTTTAGAAAGTAGACTCCCCTAACAATAATAATAAGACAAACCCAGGAAGATCTGAAATACTTTCCTTGCCCACAAGGAGGGTTCACACTCACCTTCCGAGTCTATTCTTCTGTCAGTGTTTCTGTGTAATTGTTTTGCCTTTGTAATAATTAAATACTGGTCTTGGGGGTCATTCCGGTTGGCCTTAGCTTTTTGATCTCTTCAACTTTCTTTTACTCTTGATGGTCTTTTTCTTTACTCTGTTGTAGTTTTGTATCACATAAATCCTACCATTGGGGCCCATTCTGGCCAGATTTTTTTTCTTGCTTCCTTTCTCTTCTCTCTTTTTCTTTCTTCTTCCTTTTGATGGGTGA
Source organism: Spilogale gracilis (assembly GCA_004023965.1). NCBI lineage: Eukaryota > Metazoa > Chordata > Mammalia > Carnivora > Mephitidae > Spilogale > Spilogale gracilis. The sequence continues at coordinate 103,538 of PITA01003198.1, forward strand.
CTATTGATTGCTATGAAACCTTCCAACGAGCAATTCACCTGGATAGTGGTTGATATATTCAGCTATACATTCCCTCAACCACCCCTCACCAAAATGACTTGGAGGAGGAACAACCAACAGAAGAAAAACCCAGAGACTGCAACCTCTGTCACAGAATTACTGGAAATGAACACAAACAATATGACAGAAATGGAATTCAGGGCAGCAATCGTCCAAGCAATGACTAAGTTGGAAATGAACATTAGTGACAAGATAGAAACTCTAATGACAGAAGTGAAAGCTGAATGGGAAGAATTAGAAAGGCTATTAATGAGATGCAGTCTAATTTAAATATGCTAACAGCTAGAGTAGGTGAAGTGAAGATCGTATTAGCAATTTAGAAGACAGATGGATTAAGAAGGAGGAGCAAAAGAAGTCTTGGAACAAACAGCTAAAATCTCATGAAAATAGAATTAGGGAAATAAATGATGCCATGAAATGCTCCAATATCAGAATTACTGGAATCCCCAAAGGAGTTGATAGAGAGAGAAGCCTAGAAGATATAGTTGAACAAATCACGGATGAAAATTTCCCTAATCTGGGGAATGAAACTAATGTTTATATCCTAGAGGCAGAGAGGACACCCCCCCAAGATCAATGAAGCCAGAAAAACCTCCAGGCACATAATTTGAAATTCATGAATCATAAAACCAAAGAATATGTCTTAAGGGCAGCTAGGGGGAAGCGATCCCTTACCCATAGAGGGAGGACCATCAGAATAATGTCACACCTATCCACAGAAACCTGGCAAGCCAGAAAGGGCTAGCAAGACATATTCAGGAAATTACATGACAAAAATATGCAACCAAGGATAATGTACCCAGCAAGGTTGACTTTCAAAATGGGAGGAGAGATAAAGAGCTTCCAGGACTGCCAAGGTCTAAAAGATTATCCAACCACCAAGCCAGCACTACAAGAAATATTAAGGGGGGGGGGGTTTCTATAAAAAAGAAATGAACCCAAGAGTGACACAAAACATAAATTACAAAGGAAATCTATAGAAACATGAAATTCACAGGCAACATGATGTCAATAAAGACGTAACTATCAATAATCACTCTCAATGTGAATGGTCTAAATGTTCGATGAAATGGCACAGAATTGCAGACTGGATAAAATGACAGAACCCGTCCACATGCTGTTTACAAGAGACACATTTTGAATCTAAAGACACTTCCAGATTGAAGTGAGGGGAGGGAGGAGCATCTTTCATGCCAATAGACCTCAAAAGAAAGCCAGGGTAGAAATTCTCATATCAGACAAATTAGGTTTTAATCTAAAGACTGTAGTCAGAGACACAGAAGGACACTACTTCATTCTCAAAGGGTCCATACACCAAGTATATCTAACAATTGTAAATATTTATGCCCCCAACATGGGAGCAGGAAACTACATAAGCCAACTATTAAGTAAAATAAAGAGTCATATTGATACGAATACATTAAATTGTAGGAGATCTTAACACACCACTCTCAGCAATGGACAGATCATCTAAACAGAAAATCAACAAAGAAACAAGAGCCTTGAATGACACATTGGACCAGATGGATCTCATAAATATATTCAGAACATTCCACCCTTAAACGCAGAATACTCATTCTTCTCAAGCACACATGGATCTCCAGATGAGACCACATACTAGGTCACAAATCAGGGCTCAACCAATACCAGAAGATTGACATTATTCCCTGAATATTCTCTGACCACAATGCCTTGAAACTGGAACTCAACAACAACAAAAAGTTCAGAAGAAAATCAAACACTAGGAAGCTAAAGACTATCCTGCTCAAGAATCTGTGGATCAACCAAAAATCAAAGAAGAACTGAAACACTTCATGGAAACCAATGAGAATGAAGATACATCGATCCAAAACCTATGGGATACAGCAAAGGCAGTCCTAAGGGAGAAATATACAGCCATCTAAGCCTCACTCAAAAAAATGGAAAAATCGTGAATACGCCAATTCTCCTTACACCTTAAAGAACTGGAAAATCAACAACAAATTAAACCAACACCACACACAAGATGGGAAATAAGATTAGCGCAGAGATCAATGAATTAGAAACTAGAGATACAGTAGAACATAGCAACAAAACCAGAAGCTAGTTTTTTGAAAGAATTAATAAGATTGATAAACCACTGGCCAAACTAATCCAAAAGAAAAGGGAGAAGACCCAAATTAATAAAATTATGAATGAAAGGTGAGCAATCATGACCAACACCAAGGAAATAGAAACAACCATCAGAAATTACTGTCAACAGTCATATGCCAATAAGTTTAACAACCTAGAAGATATGGATGCATTCCTGGAAACCTATAAGCTTCCAAGACTGAAACGGGAAAAAATTGACAATCTGAATAGACCTATATCTAGTAATGAGATTGAAGTAGTGATCAAAAATCTCCCCCAAAACAAGAGCCCAGGACCAGATGGATTCCCTGGTGAATTCTTCCAAACATTCAAAGAAGAAATAACACCTATTCTCCTGAAGCTGTTTCAGAAAATAGAAACAGAAGGAAAACTTCCAGACTCTTTCTATGAAGCTAGCATTACTCTAATCCCTAAACCAGACAAACTCTATCAAAAAGGAGAACTTCAGGGACTTGGAGGGAGGGGGGTGGAGGGATGGGAGAGCCTGGTGGTGGGTACTGGGGACACCTAAAGCGTGGAGCACTGGGTGTGGGGAATGGGGAATGAACCTTGGAACACTGGGGAAAAAATTTTAGTAACAATAAAAAAGAAAAAAAAGATTTATTGGAAAAAAAAGTTGAATGTAAATGCCATTCAAAGATACAATAAACAAATACAAAAAGCAAAAATAAAAAAAAAGGAGAACTTCAGACCAATATCTCTGATGAATATGGATGCCAAGATTCTTAACAAGATCTTTGATAACAGGATCCAACAATACCTTAAAAAGATTATCCATCGGGGTGCCTGGGTGGTTCAGTTGGTTAAGCAACTGCCTTTGGCTCAGGTCATGATCCCAGAGACCCGGGATCGAGTCCCACATCGGGCTCCCTGCTCTGCGGGAAGCCTGCTTCTCGTCTCTCACTTCCCCTGCTTGTGTTCCCTCTCTGGCTATGTTTCTCTCTGTTAAATAAATAAAATCTCTCTCTCTAAAAAAAAAAAAAAAGATTATCCATCATGACCAGGTGGGATATATCCCAGGGATGCAAGGGTTATTCAACACTCTCAAATCAATCAACATGATAGAACAAATCAATAAGAGAAGCGAGAAGAACCACATGGTACTCTCCAATGATGCAGAAAAGGCATCTGACAAAATACAATATCCGTTCCTGATTAAAACTCTTCAAAGTATAGGGATAAGGGGAACATTTCTCAACCTCATAAAAATCTACCTATGGAAAACCCACAGTGAATATCATTCTCAATGGGGAAAAAAATGACAGCTTTCCCTCTGAGATCAGGAACAAGACAAGGATGCCCACTCTCACCACTACTGTTCAATATAGTGTTAGAAGTCCTAGCAACAGCAATCAGACAACAGAAAGAAATAAAAGGTATTCAGCTTGGCAAAGAAGAAGTCAAACTCTCTCTCTTTGCAGATGACATGATATTCTATGTGAAAAACCCAAAAGACTCTACCCCCAAACTACTAGAACTCATACAACAATTTGGTAATGTGGCAGGATACAAAACCAATGCACAGAAGTCAGTTGCATTCTTATACACTAACAATGAAAATATAGAAAGGGAAGTCAGAGAATCGATTCCATTTAATATAGCATCAAAAAATCATAAGATACTTAGGAATAAACCTAATCAAAGAAGTCAAGGATCTGTACTTGAGGAACTACAGAACATTCATGAAAGAAATTGAAGAAGACACAAAAAGATGGAAGAGCATTCCATGCTCATGGATTGGAAGAATAAACATTGTCAAAATGTCTATACTTCCCAGAGCAATCTATACTTTCAATGCCATTCCGATCAAAATTCCACAAACATTTTTCAAAGCATTGGAACAAATAATCCTAACATTTATATGGAACCAAAAAAACCCCCGAATTGCTAAGGAATTGTTGAAGAAGAAAAACAAAGCTGGAGGCATCTCGTTACCAGACTTCAAGCTTTATTACAAAGCTGTGATCACCAAGACAACATAGTACTGGCACAAAAACAGAGAAATAGACCAATGGAACAGAGTAGAGAGTCCAGATATGGACCCACAAATCTATGGTCAAATCATCTTTGGCAAAGCAGGAAAAAATATCCAGTGGAAAAAAGATTGTCTCTTCAATAAATGGTGCTGGGAAAATTGGACAGCTATGTATAGAAGAGTGAAACTAGACCATTGTCTTACACCACACACAAAGACAAACCGAAATGTATGAAAGACCTCAATGTGAGGCAGGAATCCATCAAAATCCTGGAAGAGAAGTAACCTCTTTGACATCAGCCACAGCAACTTCTTTCAAGACATGTCTCCAAAGGCAAAAGAGACAAAAATGAAAATGAACTTTTGGGACTTCATCAAAATAAAAAGCTTCTGTACAGCAAAGGAAACAGTCAACAAAGCAAAGAGGCAACCCACCGAATGGGAGAGGATATTTGCAAATGACACTACAGACAAAGGGCTGATATCCAAGATCTATAAAGAACTACTCAAACTCAACATCCAAAAAGAAGATGAACACATCAAAAAATGGGCAGGAAACATGAAGAGGCACTTCTCCATAGAAGATATACAAATGGCTAACAGACACATGAAAAAACGTTCATTGTCACTAGCTATCAGGGAAATTAAAATCAAAACCACACTGAGATACCACCTTACACCAGTCAGAATGGCCAAAATTAACAAGACAAGAAGCAACAAGTGTTGGAGAGCCTGCAGAGAAAGGGGAACCCTCTTACCCTGTTGGTGGGAATGCAAGGTGGTGCAGCTCCTTTGGAAAACAGCGTGGAGATTCCTTAAAAAATTAAAAATAGAGCTACCCTATGACCCTGCAATTGCACTACTGGGTATTTACCCCAAAGATACAGATGTAGTGGAAAGAAGGGCCATATGTACCCCAATGTTCATAGCAGCAATGGCCACAATCGCCAAATTGTGGAAAGAGCCAAGGTGCCCATCAACAGATGAATGGATAAAGATGTGGTACATATATACAATGGAATACTACACCTCCATCAGAAAGGATGAATATCCAACTTTTGTAGCAACATGGACTGGAATGGAAGAGATTATGCTGAGTGAAATAAGCCAAGTAGAGAAAGTCAAGTATCACATGGTTTCACCTACTTGTGGTATATAAGGGTAATATAGAAGACAGTAGGAGAAGGAAAGGAAATGGGAAGTAGGGTAATTCGGGGAGGGAAATGAAACAAGAGAGACTTTGGACTCAGAAACAAACTGAGGTTTTTGGAAGGGAGGGGATAGGGGGATATGATAGCCTGGTGGTGTGTACTTAGGGCGCATATTGCATGGAGCACTGGGTGTGGGGCATAAACAATGAATCTTGGAACACTGGAAAAAAAAAACCCAGAAAAAAAAAAAGACATCAGATATTATTTCCTGTTCAGGCTTCCTGGCTCCACTGGCAGATTACTATGAACCTGTGTCCTTCTTGTACACTTTGGATTGCCCACCACATTCTGATGGTGCCAAGTGTAGGCCCTAGACCTCCAGGCCTTTTCATTATTTATTTTCTGGTTCTGGTCCAGGGACTTTACTCTCAGAATTTCCTGTTAACTCCTCAGAAAATCAGATCTAAGATTTTCATTATAAGACGATATCTAGGTAGACTATGATATTAATTAAAAACCCAGCTCCTAGGGGCTAGAAATATGAGCTTAACCTATAGGAGCCACATCAGAGAGCTTCCAAAAAGATTAAATAGCACCTTCCTTGCCTTAGGGAAAATCTGGTGTTTTACATCTATGCAGTTCATTTTGTGTCCACAAATATTTGTCAAGTTTATATCATGTGCTAAGCATTACTCTGTGCCAGAAGTCACATGGAATGCTAAAATATAAAAGGTGTAATCCCTGTCCAAAGGAAATTATGTTTTCATCAACTAAGGGAGATCAAATATGTACAAGGTGCCGTTAAATGAGGGTCTAAGGACTCTTTGTGAGAGTTTAAACTGGGATAGTCTATTTGGAAGACAATTTTGCGGAATCTACTGATATTTCATAGACGTACACTCCTCTCTATAAGTTCATCCACAGAGGTGCTTACATGTATATGCAAAGGTATATTTAAATGTACATGAAAGGTTTTTCTTAACAACAGAATGTCAGAAGATAAATGTCCACCTAAGTATTGCATTGAAAAGAACAAATTATATTTTTATGCACTGACACGAGCTGTCTAAATATCATCTTCACATGTAATTCCCAAAACAATGCCGAGTATGATTTCATTTATGAAAAACACTACCTTCTATCATGTGTGAGTGCCTTCACACACACGTACATGTATATAGAAATGCCAAGAGAAAGCTCTGGTGGACATACAACCAATTATCGATAGGACTTCCTTCTGGAGATGAGAATGGGAAAGAGAGTCGGGGTAAAGATGCTCTTCCACTTTTTGCTATCCATAGTTCTCTGTAATTTAAATTGCTTTTTATTACCTTCAATATTCATTTAAAATATAGCTTGAAAGTTGTGCCATGAGAAAAAGCACAGCATGCTATAGGAATTCAGAACAATAATGGATTCATTCTGTCCTAGGGAAATCATAGAGGATCAAGAGATACATTTAGAGTTAGGCCCCAAAGGATCAGAGGGGTATTTCAGATGAGGAAATGAGAGCAAAAGGAAAGCAGGCTGTGCCTTCTACAAGGAGCATTTTGACAGCAAGTAGTAGATGGCCTGACTGCTCAGGGTTCCTGAAGGACTGAATGGATGCATTAGCAACTCTAAGAAACTTTCCAAGACCTTTAATTTACATCTTTTATCTGTTTGCTCATTGTTTGTATTGTCCTAGGTGTTTGATGAGTATTTGTGGACCAAGTCAATTAAATTATCATTAAATTATTTAATGTATACTGTTACGTGCAGATCTCTACTTATTAAACTCCACTATGATTGCATCCCTTAGTTGATGATCAGTCTTTTGAGACTAACTAAGTATTATATCTTTTCTTTTTTTATCTGCTAGGGCTAGTGCTCAAAACCAAACAGACATTCAAAAATTTTGTTGAATAGATGAATATATCAATAAATAATCAAGTGTGAGATAAAATAATATTACATAAAGAAATGAAAAGGGGGTTGGTGCTCAACTATAGACAACTGTGAGTGCCAGACCAAGGGACTTGGGCTTCCACTAAAATTTCTGTCCAAATACTGGTATTGTCAGACCTGGCTAAAGGATGGAGGGGAAGAAGAGTTAAAAACAAACAAACAAACAAAAAAACCCTCCAAATAGTCAAGATATGAGAGGGTGAATACAAAAACTACCTAAATCAAATCACACCTGATTCAGTTGGCAGAAAAAGCATCACAGTGAGAACAAATAGAGGAAACACAATTAATATTTTTATTACCATCTGTATACCATGGAGAACAGTCCAGCATTTTCCTTAGGGGACAGTGACAGAGAATAAGAGAGTACCATCAATGGAAAGCTGTGAAATTAAATAGATGACTATGTAGCAAAAGGCAAAGATTTCCTATTTTCCAGGACGTCCTTGCACAAAATACAGCTGATCTGTAGGCTTGCCTGCTCACATTGGCTACTTAGCAAGGATACTGGTTCAAGGAAACTATGAAATGGTGAAAGACCTTTGCCATTGTAAGAAATATAAGAAAGCAAGAAATAGGGGCAGACTTTGTTATTCTAACAAGCAATGTTATACATATAAAGAGAAATGGAGAATTTAGAAAGTTAAGTAGAAGTCTGAGTTGATGAAGCATAAAAGTCCTAGGGCCTGTTGCAGCTTTCTTGACTACATGTTTACAGAAAGGAAATACATAAAATTGATGTCAGGTGAAATATTTACTGTTTTGACTTAAGAGAACAGGAAGAATTGGAAGCTCTTTATACTAATAAATTCCAGGGACCACTTTCTGCTGTCAGATTTCAGTGGCAGCATTTGGCAAAGTGAAGCATGAGGCTCGGTGGCCACCTCTGCAGTCACCCGAAGAGAAATCCTGGAGTATCCGGGGAGGAAGGAGAATGTCCATTGGTGGACCTTTGACAGAACAACAACAATTTTCTCCTCAAAACAAGAAAATAAACCTAAAAGAAAAAAAATTTTTTAAATGCAAGTGACTTTAGAAGTAGCTGAATTCATGTTTGATTTCCTCAAGGAGTCCAGGCATAAAATAGGAGAGTTTTTTACTCTCATCTCTGAAAAGACACATTACTTAATATTCTGTTTAGCTTGAAGTGAAAAACTGGGTAAGTATAAATATAAGATAATGAGATAGATTTTTCAAGAAAACGTTAGAATCTCCGCAACTGGTCTTTAGTTGAGCAGCCAGATGAGCTCTTCCTTTGGAACACACAGTCTACCTCCCCACATCATTCCAGTGAGGAAGCCACTGCCCAGACCAGGAAGGGAGTTTCTTTCTAGGAGTTGACTCTAGAGTCAACTTACCAAAAATGCCAGAAAAGCAGCACACTCTATATATTAACCTTCTGTTAAGTTTCCTCAGTAAAGTTCTGATTCCGTTTCTGTAGGGCAGAAAGGGTAGGGAAGGAAAGAAGCACTCATTATTCAACAAAATAGGTGTTGACGTGTGAAACCTTGGGACAAAAATGGCAAGCAAAATGACGTGTTTAAAAGGAACCCACAGGGTCCTTTGTGTGATTCCTTATAGTACGATAAATTTGGAGGAGAAACAGCAGCCAGCCCACCAGTCTCCATGCAGTAGGTTTCTGCTTTTGTACCTGTGCAGAAAACAACAGGTAATGTAGCAGGTCTGAAACTTCTATCCTTTGAAAGGCATGCTTGCAAGGTTGTCCCTCGGCTATCATCTGACAATTTGAATTTGGAAAGTATTTCCTTAACTGATAGGGTGGCTTAATGTGGCTAAATTGTTTGTACTAATAATATCATTTATAATGAATACTGACTTTCTTTCTGGGAGTCTGGAATTTTGGTAGGAGTTAGGCAAAGAGTGCCTACCTGACCAGGGTACAAGAAAAACATGCTCTAATGAACTTCTCTCATAGACAGTTCATGTGTTTTTACATCTTCTTGCTGGGTTAATTAAGCATGTCCTGAATGTCTCTACTGGGAGAGAACTCTTGAAAGCACAACCATAATCTGACTTCCTCCAAACTTTGCCCCATGTGCTTTCTTCCTTTTACTGATTTTGTTTTGTACCTTCGTGCTATAATGAATCATAGCTACAAGACAACTATAGGCTGAATTCAATCTGTTATTTAGCTGATCACCAAACCTAGGAGTGGTCTGTGGAGAAACCCTCCTCCATCTCTACTGTACTCTATACTTATGATTAAGTTGCCCATTTAAGTTTTTATTTAGTGCCATTTTCAGGCACTCATTTAATGGGACTTTCTGGAAATAGAGCATTAGAACTAGAGCATTTCTAAATAGAAAAAAAAGATAATGAAGGAGATAATACAGTTTGTTCAGATCCCATTGACTCCTGGAGTTTCACATCTGAGGCTTTCATTGTCTTTGTGTTATATTTAATGTTAGTTAATATTACTATAGCTGCTGCTTTTTATAATTTCATACTCAACTCATATAAGGAACGCATACAGGAATGCCCGAGTGGCTCAGTAGGTTAAGCATCTGACTCCTGATTTCGACTCAGGTCATGGTCTCAAGGACATGGAACTGAGCCTCTTGTCTGTCTCCACCTTGGGCATGGATCCTGCTTGGGATTCTCTCCACCCACTTCCTCTGCTCCTCCCTCACAACATGCATGTGTACACATGCTCTTTACCAAAAAAACCCACACAAAATAACAATTAAAAAAAAAAACCCAATCTGATTAAAAAATGGGCAGAGGATCTGTGAAGACATTTTTCCAAAGAAGACATACAGGTGGCCAAAAACACATGAGAAGATGTTCACTATAAAAATCATTAGGAAAATGTAAATCAAAACCACATGAGGTATGACCTCACACCAATCATAGTGGCTATTATCAAAAAGACAAGAAGTAACAAGTGCTGGTAAACACCTCCATGCTCAATGCAGTATTATTTGTAATAGCCAAGATGTGGAAAAAATTTAAGTTTCCATCAATGCATGATGAATAAAGAAAACTGACTAATTTTGAAAGAGGTCATACTAGGGGGTAAAATGCTATCAAACAGCATTACATCCTACAGAGAAATTGTTCACAAAAGGCAGAATCAAATGATGTGGCAAATTTCATTGTTGTCTTTTTTTAAGATATTGTCACAGCCACCCCCTTCTCCAGCAACCACCACCCAGATCTGTCAGCAGCTACCAATATTGAGGCAAGACCTTCTACCAGAAAAAAGTTATGACTTGCTGGAAGTTCAGATGATGTTTAGCATTTTTTAGCAATAAAGTATTTTTTAAATTAAGGTATGTGCATTTTTCAGACATAATGCCATTGCACACTTACTAGACTATAACATAATATAAACATAATTTCATATTCAAGGAAAAACCAATTTATATAACTTGCTTTACTGTGACAGTCACTTTACTGCAGTGGTCTGGAACCAAACCCACGCTATCTCTAAGGTATACCTCTAATGACTGAGATTAAATGAGATCATAAGAGGTGTCCTCATAAGAGGAGAAGATTAGGACATAGACACAGACAGAGGGACACGCACATGAAGACAAAGCAAGGAGGCAAACATCTGCAAGATAGGAGAGGCCCCAGAAACCAAACCTGTTAATATCTTGATCATGAACTTTACCCTCCAGAATTGTGAGAAAATAAATTTACTTTGTTTAAGTAACACAATCTGTTGTAGCTTGTTATGGCAGCCTTAGCAAACTAATAAAGAGTAAAAAAGAGAATAATATGATGGTACCTAGGGGTGCCTGGGTGGCTCAGTCATTAAGCACCTGCCTCCGGCTCAGATCATGATCCTGGAGTCCTGGAATCGAGCCCCACATCAGGGTCCCTGCTTGGCAAGAAGCCTACTTCTTCCTCTCTCACTCCCCCTGCTTGTGTTCCCTCTCTAGCTATGTTTCTCACTATCAAATACATAAATAAAATCTTAAAAAATATATATGTTGGTACCTAGAACAGGATATATGAGTCGAAAAACTTTTTCCTTTTCTTCCTCCTCTTCCTCCCCTTCTTCCTTCCCTTTCTTCCTCCTCCTCCTCTCCTTCTTCCTCCCTTCTTCCTCCTCCTCCTCCCCTTCTTCCTTCCCTTTTCCCTCCTCCTCCTTCTCCTTCTTCCTCCCCTTCTTCCTCCTCCACCTCCTTCTCCTTCTTCCTCTTCTTTAAAGAAAGCAGACTGACAGGGTGCCTGGGTGGCTCAGTTGGTTAAGTGACTGCCTTCAGCTCAGGTCATGATCCTGGAGACCCGGGATTGAGCCCCACATCGGGCTCCCTGCTTGGCAGGAAGTCTGCTTCTCCCTCTTTCATTCCCCCTGCTTGTGTTCCCTCTCTGGCTGTGTTTCTCTCTGTCAAATAAATAAAATCTTTAAAAAAAAAAAAAGAAAAAAAAAAAGAAAGCAGACTGCCACATGCAGTACTTCATTTGGATGTGCCTGGAATCTTGGAGCCTCACTACCCTACTTTCTCCTACAAATAGACCTGGAGAGTTTATTGAAAGGTTCTAGCAGGGAACTGTATCTACTCATGTACCCTTGACTGAAGAATGGTCCTCCTCTATTGGGGAAGGTTGTCCTCTTTGACCAAGTGCACAGCTTTGGGAGGAATGCACATGGAGTGGTGAGGGAAGAGGGAGATACCTGCCTAGTCAGCCAGATGAGCTGAATCCACCCTGGCAATCAACGGGGTGACAACTGTTGCTGCCAGATTGCCCTCACATCCCATTTTTTAAAATTACATTTATGGAAGAATTTAAGCATATTTCTGTGCAGAGAGAAAAGAGAACGTAATGCACAGCTAGACACCCAGTCCAGGGTATTTTTTTAAATTATCTCACTGCTTCATCTCATAAATTTCTAGTGTATAACATGACAAGATTCAGTATATTCATTTGGCTATGTCAATGCAGTACACATTTGTTAATCATGAGACAGTGGTGTTTTTCTAATCTTGATAAATCAGTCTAATCAATGGACTGAGCTACCCTTGAATTGGTAGATAGGACCTGGTGGGCCTATAGGTAAAGAAAAATTTAAATAACCAAATGCATTTTAAGTTGTTTTAATGAAACATTTCACCATTTTTATAATGTTTATTCAGATTTCCAATTCATTTACTGTTGAGTGGCAAAATTATTTTTAATATTTAGTCAACAAACTTTAACTTCAATTTTTTTAATTAAGTAGATTCTATCTATGTAGGTTATAATGGGCCACAACAGATTCTGGTCCAAGATGGCAATGTAGGAAGACCTTGAACTTAACTTCTCCATAGACACACAAAATCTTTACCTATTTAGAGAGGAATTTCTCCTGAAAAAGAATTGAGGGCTGACAGAAGAGTTTCTGCAGAACAAAAGATAGAGAGACCACATAGAGAGTAACAAGAGAGATGGAAATATGATAATGAAGTGAACCCCACCCCTGATGCTGCAAACTGCAATGAGGAGGGATAACACTCAGGGATCATAAGCAGATTCATTTGTCCTGGGTCATAGAAAAAAAAGGTTAAAAGTAAAACTATAGTAAAAAGAAATCAGTTCTAGAACTCTGGCAAACATCAGGGGAGGTGCTAGAACGCTTTGGTTTGGAGGGATGGTGAGCATGACAGTTTATGTCCACCTTCCCTAATAATACAGCTGGGAGCAGGTTCTCAGCACCATGGCTAGCCTACCAGTTCAGTGAGTCCAGGGCCCCTAGCCCACTCCAGCCCCAGCTGTTCCATGAAGCTGGTCCCAACACAGCACATACCAGGACACTCCTGGTCAGTTCTTACTACAGCTCCAGCCATATCACCAAGGCGACACAGAAAAAAGCACCTTAGAACATGCAAAGCCCATACCACATTAGCTCCAGACAACTTGCCATGGCACCCCCAGTGCAGAGCACCTTGGAACCCCCTGGTTTAGCTCTAGCTGTTCTGCTATGGTGCCCCCTGCATGGAACACCCCAGGAAACTCCAGTTTGAGTTGAAGAATATAATAATAACAACAACAAAGTTAGAGGGAGTCAACAGTGTTTACAGGATTCAAAAGAACAAATCAGTGATCTATAAAACAGGGCAATGGAAAGCACTCCAGCTAAATGACAGAAGAAAAAAGAACCGTACAAAGGAAGATAGGTTGAAATATCTCATGGATAACATAAGGTAAATAAACATCCACATTGTAGGTGTGCCAGAAAGAGAGATGAGGAAAAAAGTCACAGAAAAACTATTTGAAAAAATAATAGCTGAAAACTTACCTAATGGGGAGGGAAACAGACATCCAGGTCCAGGAAGCACAGAGAATTCCAAACAAGATAAACCCAAGAAGTTTCCAATCACGACACATAGTAATTAAATTGTCAAATATTAAATATGGAGACTTTAGAAAATTGAGAAGCAAAAAGTTACATACCAAAGGAACCTGTTTAGGCTATCAGCTGATTTTTCGCCAGAAACTTTGCAACCAGAAGGGAGTATTACACTCAAAGTGCTGAAAGGAAAAAAAATTACAACCAAAAATATTCTACTAGGCAGTGTTATAATTCAGAATGGAAGGAGAAATAAAGTTTCCCAGATAAACAAGAGTTAAAGGAATTCATCACCACTAAACCAGTCTTACAAGAAATTTTAAAAGAGCTTCTTTAAGTGGGAAAAAAGGAAATAATGAGAAAATTATGAAAAGCAAAATTCCATCAGTAAAAGCACACATAAAGCAGTAGAGCAATCATTTATAAAGCTATATGAAGGTTAAGAGACAAAGGTAGTAAAGTTAATTACATCTAAAAAAATTTAAGGGACTCGCAAAATAAAAAGATGTAAGATATATATATGAGAGAGCTTGCAAAGCCTCATAAGGCCAGGATCAGAACTCACACAATATTGATTCTGCCATATTCAATTGGCCAAAGCAAGTCACAATTCAGCCCACATTTTACCCCTTGATTTGAGGAGGTAAGAAGGATTATGGACACTTCTGAACCACACTATAGTCTTCGATTTTCATTTTTTCCCTCTTCCTTTTGTTATATTCTAGCAAGATATACATAGCAAGATATACATCTGTAGATCTATATAGATGTATATATTACACATAGATATATATGAAAGTGAAAAATGAAGTTCTCTTAGAATGTGTTCAAACTTAAGTGACCACCAACTTAATATGCTATACACTTAGTATGTTATATAAGAACCTTATAGTAACCATAAACCAAAATCTATAATAGATACATAGAGAAATAATAAGAAAGCCAAGCATAACAATAAAGAAAGCCATCATTCACATCCAAAGAGAACAACAGAAGGATGCAGAACTATAAAAACAACCAGAAAATAATAAATCAAATGGTAATGAGTACATACCTATCCATAACTATTTTAAATATAAATGGACTCATGCTCCAATCAAAAAAAACAGAGGATAAATGAATAAAATAACAAGACCCATCTCTATGCTGCTTAAATGAGACTCACTTCAAACTTAGACACAGACTGAAAGTGAAACCATGGAAAAAGATGTTCCATACTTAGAATAATAAAAAAAAAAGCCAGGGAGCAATACTTATATCATCAAAAAAGAATTTAAAACAAAGACTGTAACAGAGAAAACGAAAGACATTACATAATGATAAAGAGACCAATCCAACAAGTGCATATAATAATTGTAAATATTTATGCACCCAACACCGAAGTATGTAAATACAAAGAGCAAGTATTAACAGAGACAAGGAGAGAAATTGATAGCAATACAATAATGGTAGGGGGTTTTAGCACCCCACTTACATCAACAAATAGATCATCAAGGCCAAAGAAGGAAACATCTCTGAATGACACATTAGACTGGATGAATTAACAGACATATATAAAACATCCTACTCCAAACTAACAGAATACAATTTCTTCCCAAGTGCATATGGAACATTCTCCTGAACAGACCACATGTTTGGCCATGAAACAAGTCTCAATGAATTAAAAAATACTGAAGTCATAGCAGTATCTTTTCATACAATGGTATGAAACTTGAGATCACAGGGAAAAAAACAGGAAAAAAAACACAAGGAAGTTAAGCAACATGCTACTAAATAACTAATGAGTCAATGAAGAAATCAGAGGAAATAAAAAATATATGGAGACAAGAGAAAATGAAAACACAATGGCTCAAAATCTTTGGGATGCAGTAAAAGCCGTTCTAAAAGAGAAGTTTGTGGTGAATCAGGCTGACTTCATGAAACAAGAAAAATCTGAAATAATCAACTTAAGTTTAAACCTAATGAAACTCAAAAAAGATCAAAATCCAAATAGTAGAAGGAATGAAATAATAAAGATTAGAGGGGGAAATATATAAAACAGAGACTAACAAAAAAAAAAATAGAAGAGGGGCATCTGGGTGGATCAGTTAAGTGTCCAACTCTTGATTTTGGCTCAGGTCATGATCTCAAGATTGTGAGATTGAGCCCTGCAATGGGCTCTACACTGGCATGGAGCCTGCTTAAGATTCTCTCTCTCTCTCTCCCTCTGCCTCTCCTCCCCTCTCTAAAAAAGAAGGTAAAAGAAGAAATGAAAGTAGGAAGGAAGGAAGGGAGGGAGGGAGGGAGGGAGGGAGGAAGGAAAGAAAGAAAGAAAGAAAGAAAGAAAGAAAGAAAGAAAGAAAGAAAGAAAGAAAGAAAGAAAGAAAGAAGAAAATAAGGAAGGAGGGAGGGAAGGAAGGATGAGTGGGAGGGAGGGAGGAAGGAAGGAAGCAGGGAAGAGAGAAGAAGGAAGGAAGGAAGAAATAAAACAGATCAATGAAACCAAGAGCTAATTCTTAGGTGAGATAAACAAAATTGATAAAAATTTAGCCAGACTCATCAAGAAAAAGAAGAGACCAAAATAATCAAAATTAGAAATAAAGAGAAGTAACAACAAAGGGCACAGAAACACAAAGGATTATACAAGATTACTACAAAAAATTATATGCTAAAAAATTGGACAACTTAGAAGAAATATAAATTCCTAGAAAAATACAATCTTCCAAAACTGAATCAGGAAGAAATAAGAAATTTGAACAGACCAATTACTAGTAAAAAAATAAAAAATGAATTGGCAATCAAAACACTCCCATCAGATAAAGCTCAAAAGTAGCTGGATTCACATATGAATTTTACCACCCATTTAAAGAAGAGTTAAAAAGAAAGAGTTATTACCTATTTTCCAAACTATTCCAAACAATAAAGGAAAGCTTTCAAAGACATTTTACAAAATCAGCATTACCTTATGTAAAACCAGATGGACACTACAAAACACAACAACAACAATAACAATCTAGGCCAATAAAACTGATGAACACAAATGTAAAAATTCTCAATATTACCCAATATTGCATCCAGCAATATATTGAAAGAATTATCCAGCAAAATCAACTGGGATTTATTTCAGTGATGCAAGGATGATTTCATATTCACAAATCAATTTATACAACACACCATATTAATAAAATGAAGGATAAAAATCATATGATCATCTCAATAGATGCAAAAAAAGCATCTGACAAAATTCAAAATCTGTTCATTACAAAAACTATCAACAAAGTGGTTTTTAGAGGGAACATAAATTAAATATTAAAGGCCATATATGACAAAACAACAGCTAAGACCATACTGAATGGTGAAAACCTGAGAGCTTTTTCTCTAAGATCAGACAGGAAAAAAAAGAAAAAGGCAAGAATGTCTACTCTTACCCCTTTTGTCCTGGCCACAGCAATTAAGCAAGAAATAAAAGGCATTCAAATTGGAAGAAAGCAGTTAAGTTTGCAGATGACATATTATACATAGAAACTTTAAAGACTCTACAAAAAAACTATTAGAATAAGTGATTTCAGTAAAGTTGGAGGATACAAAATTAATATACTGAAATCCATAAGAGCAAATAGTTTCTGTCCACTAATAGCATACTATCAGAAAGAGAAATAAAGAAAAGTATTCCATTTAAAATTGCACCAAGAATAAAACACCTAGGAATAAATTTAACCAAGGAGATGAAAGAACTGTACTCTGAAAACTACAAAACACTGATGAAGGAAACTGAAGACAACATAAACAAATGGGAAGATATTTCATGCACATGGACTGAAAGAATTAATATTGCTAAAATGTCCATATTACCCAAAGCACTCTACAGATTCAATGCAATCATTATTAAATTACCAACAGTATTTTTCACAGAGCTAGAAAAAATAATCCTAAAATTTCTATGGAATCACAAAAGACCCTCAATAGCCAAATCAATCTTGAGAGAAAAAAAAGAAGCTGGAGGTATCACAATCCCACATTTCAAGATATGCTACAAAATTATAGTAATCAAAACAGTATGGTAGTGACACAAAAATAGACACATAGATCAACAGAATGGGAAAGAAAGTCCAGAAATAAACCCAGGATTATATGGTATATTAAACTATGACAAAGGAAGCAAGAATATACAATGAAGAAAAAACAGTCTCTTCAATAAATGGTGTTGGGAAAACTAGGCAGCTACATGCAAATGAATAAAACTGGACTACTTTCTTACATCACATACTAAGATAAGCTCAAAATATATTAAAAACCTGACACTATAATACTCCAAGAAAACATAGGCAGTAATCTCTCTGATATTGGCCTCAGCAAATTTTCTAGATATGTCTCCTCAAAAAGGGAAACAAACAAAAATAAATTGTAGGGACTACAGAAAAATAAAAACTTTCTGCACAGTGAAGGAATCAATAAAGCAAAAAGGTGACCTACTGAACGGGAAAAGGTATTTGTATATCACATAAATGATAAGGAGTTAGTACTCAAAATATATAAAGAACTGATAGAACTCAATACCAAAAATCCCAAGCAATTGATTGAAAAATGGGCAGAAGACCTGAGTGGACATTTTCCCAAAGACATACAGATGGCCAACAGATAAATGAAAAGATGCTGAACATCACTAATCATTGAGGAAATATAAATTAAAACTAACATTAGATATCACCTCACACTTGTCAAAATGGTTAGCATGAAAAATGTAAGAAATAACAAGTCTTGGCATGGATGTAGAGAAAAAGAAACTCTCATGCACTGTCAGTGGGAATGTAAACTTGTACAGCCACTAGAAATTAGTGTGGAGCTTCCTCAACAAATTAAAAATACAAATAATATGTGGGTCAGTAATTCCACCACTGGGTATTTACCCAAAGAAAATGAAAACACTAATGTTTATTACATTATTTACATTATTATTTATGATAGTCAAAATATGGAAGTAACCTAAGTGTCCACTGATGAACAAAGATGTGTATATCTATAATGGAATATTATTCAGCCATAAAGAAGAATGAAATCTTGTCATTTGTGATAACATAGATGGACCTAGAAGATATTATGCTAAGTGAAATAAGTCCAACAAAGGCAGCCACCATGTGATTTCACTTATATGTGAAATCTGAAACGCAAAACAAATGAGCAAAGAAAAAAATCAGACACAGACTCATCAATACAGAGAATAAAGTGGTTGTTGCCAGAGGGGAGGGTGATGATGGGATTGACATAAAGGGGAGTGGGAGGTACAGGCTTCCAATTACGGAATGAATCAGTCATGGGAAGAAAAGGTACAGCATAGGCAATTGGTCAATGGTATTGTAATAGTGTCATCTGATAACTGATGGCAACCACACTTCTGGTGAGCATACCATAATATAGAGTTGTTGAATCACCATATTGTAACACCTGAAACTAATATAACATTGCATCAACCTACTTCACTAAAATATTAATTAAAACTAAAAAAATTAATGGGTCACAAGAGAATCCAACCACAATAAACTTTTCAGATTCACCAACCAAGATCATCACTTTCAAATTAAGAATTCAAATATGTGTAGATTAGGACTTTGCAAAAGTCAATTATTTTCACTGCAGCTTCTACGAAATGTAAGCTTCAAATTATGTTAGTTTTAAATTGGCTTTATTTTTTTTTTTTGCTTTTAAATTATACGAAGCATGACACAAATGGTTTGAATACCTTCATCATAAGAACTCACACTTCCAAACTCCAATATATATTTTATTCACACAAAAAATTTTATTAAGTATTTTTCTTTTATGTTAATATATATGTAATAGCCTTACAGTGCACATGAAAATAATTTATATGAACTTAACGCAAAATAAAATACATATATTAAGAGTTGAGAGCTATGGTAACTTATAGAATCAAAGCATAACCAAATTTACTCAGCATAAACTTAGTTATACAACATCAAAGTCAATTCAATTAGGTAAATTCTCCACATCATGCCCAAGAAATAATACAAAACAGAAAATCTTAAGCTGTCATATTTATTAGATCCTTCATTGTGACGTGGGGAAGGGCTGGGAGAACGATGGAAAAATAAATTGAAAGATGCTAAATAATTTTATTAATATTTATTGCTCATATGTTTTATGTCACAGTAGTTTAAATTTTATTAAACAAGCTGTAAAAATGGAGGATAAATGCTTTCCACTTTACAAGGAAGTTTTTCTGATACAGGAATCCCCAAAGGGGGATTCTACTGGGCAGCTGAACATACTCAAGGATCAGTTTTTACAGTACCTGTCAGGAGTCTCAGATTTAGATCTTCAATTGTTTCTTTTTTCACTGCATTGTGCTTTGAATTGGGTTTGACTGGAGATCAGGAAGTAGGAAAAACATCTTATAGAAAGGTTTCTCCACAAAAACATAAATACAGTCCAAGGGAAATGTGGAGAAAATTTGCTATTGCTACAGTTTCTGATTTTATCCCCCCTCCCCACCATTTCTTTCTCTTGTACATACAAGAGTCACTTTCCCTAGAGTTAAGGAGTCTGTGTGTCAGCCTCAAGACCACCCTCAACCCCTTCCCCTAATATGTTCTGCCATGCTCCACTACGACCAAGAAAACCACTCCTTCTTTATCCTTTACTTTATCCTTTCAAGTTTTGCTTTTTGTTTGGCTTTTCATCATCAGTATTAACTTTGAACAGTCCATGAACATTTTGTGTTTCTCTCTCAGATCTGAGCTCACCTCCAACCTGAATTTGGCTGAAGCAAAAAGAGGCTCCACCCTTGATCAGGTTGGGGGGAAAGAGTAAACAGTGTCCTACAAGAGAAAAATCCCACGTTCTAGTCTCAGCCACCTCTATTTTATTTACAAGACCTCAGGCAAGTCACTCTACTACTTGGGGAGACCTTGGACTTACTATTGAGTAATTTTTGTCTATCTAACAGAGTGGGTTAAGGATTAAACATCTACTCATATCTGTTATTTCTAATATATTAATGCATAACAAATTTTTGACACTTTTCTAAAAAATTTTAACTTCCCTTGGCTATGATATTTTCTCCAGTAGAGTTGGTATTCTTTCATTATAAAAGCTATGACTGATTTTCTTTAAATGGTTAATACTTACTACTTGGAAATACCTATATTTTCCAAAAATATTATTTAATGGGGAAATGAACTAGTTGAAAATAATGTGTTATGACAATGTTCCAACATTAAACAAGCTATACAAATCCAAGGAGTTGGCTTTTTTCATTCATTCATTAAATAAAGAATTCTGGAATGTTTGTTCTATGCCAGGCACTGTGCTAGACAAAGACAGAGGGAAAGCCTCTCATAGAAAGTACTACACTTAACACTAGAGAGCTTTTACTGAGTACCTACCAGAAAGTTACTGTAATTGGATTGTCAAGCATGAAGGGAGAGTAAAACATCAGAGAAGTTTGAAACATTTTATTTTTTGTTGCATTTCTAATCAGACCTCTCATCAAGTCATTCTAAATATAATTGAGTATTTAATATAATTTAATGTTTAATGAATCATGTCAAGTATCTTCTTTGACCACACTGGTATAAAACCAGAACTAAATTACAATAAGAAAACTGGAAAAACCATAAAAATTTGGACAAACAACATGACATTGAACAACCACTGGATCGAAGAAATCAAAGGTGAAATAAAAAATACCCAAGGGCAAAGCCTATGGAATGGAGCAAAAATGCTTCTAAGAGGGAAGTTCATAGAAATACAGGCCTGCCTCATGAAACAAGAAAATCCTTAATAAACTAACTTTAGATCTAAAGGAACTAAAAAAAAAAAAGAAAAAGAAAAGAAATAAAGAAAGAAGAAAAAGAATAAAACCCAAAATTAACAGAAAAAGGGAAATAAAAAGAACAAGTAAAACCCAAAGTTAATAAAAGGGCAGAAGTAAATTAAATGGAGTCTAGAAAAGATCAATGAAACTAAAAGCTGGTTCTTTAAGCAGATAAACAAAATTAAAAAATCTTTAGACTGACCAAAAAAAAGAGGGCTCAAAGAAAATAAAAAATGAAAGAAAAGAAATTAGAACTGATACCATAGAAATGCAAAGTATCATGAGACTACTATGAAGAGTTATACATCAAGAAATTGAACAACTTACAAAAAAATGGAGAAAACCCTGATTCTGAAACCAAACAAGAACACCACACATGCATGTACAGACACAACAAGACAATATCCTTGATTAACATAGGTGCAAAAATCCTCAACAAAATATTAACAAAGAAAATTCAAAACTATATTAAAAGGATTACACATCATGATCAAGTAGATTTATTCAAGGTATGTAAGTATGATTCAACACTCTCAAATCAATCAACATGATACACCATGTATCTCCTCTGGGAGAAAGGATGCTGGCTTCCCACCCTAAATATACAGCACAACAAACAGCCCATGGAGACACAGCATAGAAGCAGTGGTTTGAAAAATGCCTGGGGCATATGGGAAGGAGAGTTATTTACTAATCTCAGAGTTTGCTGAGAGACTTTTCCAGAAACGAAGGAGCTGGGAGGCATGATTTCCCTCCCCTGACCCCTAAAATAAACACATGGCCACCTGCAGGAACCAGCACAGTCCCAGCATTCATTACCTAACTTGTTTATACCATCCCACCCACCACTGCATCTGTCTCAGTCCCAGTGCTGCAGATATTCTCCCAGAGAAGACCTGCACAAACCTTGCCAACACATCTCCCAACCGTGGGTCTTACAGAACCTTGGTCTGGCAGTGGTGGCTGGTCATCTCCCACAAAGGACCTGTGCACTTTGTTAAAAATGTGTGCCCGATCATATTACTTTGCAGAGCAGTCTGGCCACCCCAGTCTTGGCAGCAGCTGTGTGTCCTCTGTGCATGTTTCAGCAGCAACTGCATGTCCCCCTTCCTGTGGAAGACGATTTACACCACCTTGTAAAGGTGCATATCCTGTCCACAACTTTCAAGAGCAAGAAAGGTAGCTGACTTTCCTAAAACAGAGAAACAGGCACAGAGAGTTAGACAAAATGAGGAAACAAAGGAATATGTCCCAAATGAAAGAACATGACAAAATCACAGCAAGAGACCTAAATGAAAGAGATATAAGTAATATGCTTGGTAGAGAATTTAAAGTAATGATTAGAGTGGGTGATTCAGTTAAGTGTCTGCCTTTACTCAGGTCATGATCCCTGGGTTCTGGGATCAAGCCCCACATCAGGCTCCTGTCTGCTTCTCCCTCTCCCTCTGCCCCTCTCCCTGCTTATGCATGCTCTCTCTCTCAAATAAATAAATAAAATCTTTAAAAAATAATATAATGATCATAAAGATACTCACTGGACTTGAGTAAAGAGTGGAGGACATCCCTTAACAAAGAGATAAAGAACCAGTCAGAGATGAAGAACCCAATAGCTGGAATTAAAAATACACTAGATGGAATAAATAGCAGGATGAAAGAAGCAAAGGAATGAATCAGTGACCTGAACGACAGAGTAATGGAAAGCAATCAAGTTGAGCATGTGCGGGGGGGGGGGGGGAGATTATGTAAAATGAGAACAGACTTAGGGAACTTAGTGCTTAGTGACTCCATCAACTGTAATAACATTTGCCTTCAGAGATCCCAAAAGACAGAAAAAAGGAGGAAGAAATTTTATTTAAGTAAATAATAGTTGAAAACCTCCTGAAGTTGAGTAAGGAAACAGAAATTCAGATCTAGGAAGCATAGAAGTTGAAGTCAACTAAAGGAGGTCTTTACCAAGACACATAATAATTAAAATGGCAAAAAATGTAGCAATAAAGAAAAAAAAATTAAAGCAGCATGAGAACAGTTATATAGAGGCTATCACTGGATTTTTAGCAGAAATTTTGCAGGCCAGAAGAAAGTGGCATGATATATTCAAAGTGATAAAAGGGAAAAATCTGCAGCCAAGAATGCTCCATGCAGCAAGGCTATCATCCAGAACAAAAGGAGAGATAGAGTTTCCCAACAAACAAAAGTTAAAGGAGTTTGTGATCACAAAACCAGTCTTACAAGAAATGTTAAAGAGGACTCTGAGTGGAAAGGAAAGACCGTAAGCGAGAGTAAGATAAGTAGGAAGCATAAAAGTAGTAAAAATAAGTGTATCTGTAAAACTCGGCCAAGGGATTAACAAAATAAATATGATACCATATACCTAAAATGTGGAAGCCAGGGAAGGGGAGTAAAGAATGTGTTCAAATTTAAGTGACCATCAACTTAATATAGACTTCTATATGCAGAAGATGTTATATACAAACCTAATAGTAACCATAAATCAAAAATCAGTTATAGATATGCAAAACATAAAAAGGAATGCAAGTATATCACTAAAGAAAGCCAATATGGTGAGAGAGAAGAGCAAGGTAGAAAGGAACAGAGAAGATCCACAAAAATAAACACAAATAACAAAATGGCAATAAATACATACCTATTAATAATTACTTTAATGTAAATGGACTAAATGCTCCAATCAAGACAGGGTGATGGAATAGACCTATTTTTATGCTGCTTGCAAGAAACTCGTTTTTGACCTAAAGACACATGCAGATTCAAAGTGAGGGGATGGGGGGAAAAAGAGGAAAGTGAAGTGATGGAGAAACATTTATTATGCAAATAAATGTGTAAAAAAGCTGGGGTAGCAACACTTCCAACAGAAAAAATAAACTTTAAAAAAGACTGTAATAAGAGACAAAGAAAGACACTATAATTATTAAGAGGGGAATCCAATAAGAAGACATAACAATTGTAAATATTTATGTATCTAACATGGGAGCACCCAAATAAATAAAACATCAATAAAAAATACAAAGGAACTAATTTATAGTAATACAATAATAGTAGGGGACTTTACCACCCCACTTAGATCAATGGACAGATCAACTAAACAGAAAATCAACAAGGAAACAATGGATTTTATAGATATATTCAGAATATTTCATCCTAAAACAGCAGAATATACATTCTTTTTGAGTGCACTTGGAACATTCTCCAGAAAAGATCATGTATTTAGGTTAAAAGTTTCAACAATGAAAAAAAAATCAAATTTATACCATGGATCTTTCCTGACTCCAACACAATGAAACTAGAAATCAACCACAAGAAAAAATCTGAAAAGAGTGCAAATACGTGGAAGTTAAATAACATGCTACTCAATAAGGAATGGTCATCCAAGAAATCAAAGAGAAAATAAAAAAAAAATACATGAAGACAAATGAAAATACAATAATCTGAAATCTTTGGGAAGCAGTGAAAGTGATTACAAGAGGGAAGTTTATAGCAATACAAGTCTACCTCATGAGGAAAAAAACTCTCAAATAAATAACCTAACTTGACACCTAATGGAGCTAGAAAAAACAAAATCCTAAACCCAGCAGAAAGAAGGAAATAATATTTGACCAGAAAAAAATTTAATAGGGCCTTAAAAAATAATAGAAGAGATCAATCAATGAAACCAGGAGTTGGTTCTTTGAAAAGATCAACAAATCTGATAAATTGATAAAACTATAGCCAGACTCTCTTAAAAAAAAAGAAGACTTAAAATCAGAAAGGAAAGAGGAATAACAACCACTGCCATAGAAACAAAATATTTTAGGAGAATATTATGAAGAATTATGCCAACAAATGGGACAACATAGAAGAAATGGATGAATTCCTAGAAATGTATACTCTACCAAGACTGAAGCAGGAAAAAATTGAAAATTTGAAGAAATCAATTACCAGCACTGAAAATTGAAATGAAATCAATGATTAAAAAACTACCAACGAACAAAAGTTTCAGACCATAAGTCTTCATAGGTGAATTCTGCCAAATATTTAAAGAAGAATTAATACCTATTCTTCTCAAACTTTTGCAAAAAACAGGCAAGGAAGGAAAACTTCCAACTCATTATATGAGGCCAGCATTAACCTGATTTCAAAACCAGATAAAGATACAACAAGAACAACAACAACAAAAGTGAGCCACAGGCCAATACCTCTAATGAACATAGCTGCAAATTCCTCAACAAAATATTAGCAAACTGAATCCAACAATATATTGAAAAAATCATTCACCACATTCAAGTGGGACTTATTCCTGGGATGCAAGAGTGGCTTCATATTCACAAATCAATCAACATATATCACATCAATAACAGAAAAGATAAAAACCATATGATCATTTCAATAGATGGAGAAAAAACATTTGACAAAGTACAATATCTATTCATGATAAAATTCTTAAAAAAATAAGTTCAGAGGGACCATATCACAACATAATAAAGGCCTTATCATATGCAATGGGGACATCATATTCAATAGGGGAAAACTGAGCTTTTTCCCTAAGGTCAGGAACAATACCAAAATATCCACTCTTTCCACTTTCATTCAACATATTACTGAAGTCCTCACCATAGCACAGATTACAGAAAGAAATAAACGGCATCCAAATTGATAAAGAAGAAGTAAAAATCATACTATTTGCAGATGACATGATATAAAACCCTAAAGATTGTACCAAAGTACTACTAGAACTGATAAATGATTT
The DNA here is from genome assembly GCA_004023965.1 of Spilogale gracilis. Classification (NCBI taxonomy): domain Eukaryota; kingdom Metazoa; phylum Chordata; class Mammalia; order Carnivora; family Mephitidae; genus Spilogale; species Spilogale gracilis. Next base: position 129,659 of record PITA01003198.1, read on the forward strand.
CAGTCAAGTCACAGGATACAAAATCAATGTGCAAGAATACATTGCATATCTATACACTAATAAGCAGTAGAAAGAAAATAATCCCATTTACAATTGCACTCAAAATAATAAAGTACCTAGGAATTAACTTAACCAAACAGGTGAAAGACCTGTACCCTGAAAGCTAAAACACTGATGAGAGAAATTGAAGATGACACACAGACACATGGGAAGACATTCCACATTCATATCATGGAAGAATTAATGTTATTAAAATATCTCTAGAACCCAAAGAAATCTAAGCATTTAATGCAATCCCTATCAAAATACCAACAGCATTTCTTACAGAATTGGAACAATCCTAAAATTTGTGTGGAACAACAAAAGATACCAAACAGTCAAATCAATCTTGAAAAAGAGAAATAAAATTAGAGGTATCACAATTCTAGACTCCAAGTTATACTACAAGCTTGTAGCCATCAAAACAGTACAGTATGAATAAAAATAGACACATGGATCACTAGGCCAGAATAGAAAGTCAAGAAATAAGTCCACAATTATAGGGTCAATTAATCTTCAAGAAAGGAGTCAAGAATATGCAATGGGAAAAAGTCTCTTCAACAAATGGTGTTGGGAACACTGGACAGCTACATGAGAAAGAATGAAACTGGACCACTTTCTTACACCCTACACAAAAATAAGCCCAGGATGGATTAAGGACTTAATGTGAGACCCAAAACCACAAAACTCCTAGAAGAAAGTAGTAATTTCTCTGCCATCAGTTGTAGCAACATCTTTCTAGATCTGTCTCTTGAGGTAAGGGAAACAAAAGCAAAAATAAACTATTGGGACTACATCAAAATAAAAAGCTTTTGCACAACAAAGGAAACAACCAAAAAAACTGAAATGCAGCCTAAAGAATGGGAAAAAGATATTTGCAAATGACATATCAGGTAGGTTAGTATAGACAGGTTAATATTTAAAATAGGTAAAGAACATATGGAACTCAACACCAAAAATCCAAATAATCTAATTTAAATAATGGTCAGAAGACATAAATATTTTTCTAAAGAAGACATTCAGATGGCCAACAGACACATGTAAAGATGGTTAACATCATTCATCATCAGGAAAATGCAAATCAAAACCACAATGAGATATAACCTCATACCTGTCAGAATGGAAAAAATATAAAACTCCAGAAACAAGTGTTGGCAAGGATATGGGAAAAAAAGAACCCTCATAAATTATTGGTGGGAATGCACACTGATGTAGCCACTGTGAAAGACAGTTTGAAGGTTTTTCAAAAAATTAAAAATAGAACTACCCTATGATCCAGTAGTCACACTACTAGGTATCTACCCAAAGCATACGGAAACACTGACTGAAAGGGATACATGCAACCCTATATTTATCGCTGCTTTATTTACAATAACCAAGTTATAGTAGTAGCCTGTGTCCATTGATAGATGAATGGATAAAGAAGATGTGGTATACATATGTAATGGAATATTATTCAGTCATAAAAAAGAAAAAAATCTTGCCATTGGCAACAACATGAATGGATCTAGAGAATATAATGTTAAGTGAAATAAACCACTCAGAGAAAGACAAATACCATATGATTTTATTCCTATGTGGAATTTGAGAAACAAAATGAACAAAGCAAAAAAAAAAAAATAGTGAGAGAGAGAGAAAGAGAAAGAGAGACAAACCCCAAACAGACTCAATTATAAGGAACAGATGGTTGGGGGGTAGGGGGTAGGATGGGTAAATTAGATGAAGGAGTTTATGAGTACACCTACCTTGATGAGCAATGAGTAATATATTGAATTATTGAGTCACTATTTTGTATACCAAAACTAATATGATATAATACTATATGTTAACTACACTGGAACTAAAATTTAGGGAGGGGGGAAGAGGATGACCAAATCTGGAAGTATCACACTCCCTGATTTCAAATTATACTAAAAGCTATAGTAAAGAAAACATATGGTACTGGGATATAAACAAATAGACCAAAGACACAGAACTGAGAGCCCAGAAATAAGCCCACACATACGGTGAATTAATTTATGATGAAGTAACCAAGAACATACCATGGAGCAAGGACAATCTCTTGGATGAATAGTTTGGGAAAACTGGTGAGCAATTTGCAAAAGAATGAAATCAGACCACTGTCTTATACTCCATTTTGAGTTAATTTTCATGTGAAGACTTGAATGTAAGACCAGAAAACATTAAATCTCTAGAAGAAAACCTAGGCAGTAACCTCCTCAACATTGATCTTAAAGTGTTTTTTTTTTTTTAATCTGACTCTAAAGGCAAGATAAATGAAAGCAAAAATAAATAAAAGGGATTGTATCAAACTAAAAAGTTTCTGTACAACAAAGAAAATGATCATTAAAATGAACAGGCTACCTACTGAATGGGAGAAGATAGTCATATATCATATATCCAAGGGGTTAACAGCCAAGACATAAAGAACTTATACAACAACAACAACAACAAAAACCCCAAACAACCCAACTTAAAAAATGGACAAAGGCTCTCGGTAACCTTTTCTTCCCCGAAAGAAATCATTTAGATGGCCAACAGGCATATGAAAAGATGTTCAACATCATTAATTAGGGAAATGAAAATAAAAACTACAATAAGGTCACTTCACATGAATTAAAAGGCCTACTATCAAAAGGTAAGAAGTCATAAGTGTTAGAGAGGATGGGAAGAAAAGGAAACCCTTGTACACGGTTGGTGAGATTGTAAATTGGTAGAGCCACTATGGAAATTTCTCAAAAAAAGAATAGAACTACCGCATGATATAGCTAGTCCACTACTGGGTGTTTATCTGAAGAATATGAAAACACTAATTCAAAATAAGATATGCATACCTATATTCATTGCAGCATTATTTACAATAGCAAATATACATTAAAAAAAACCCTAAATATCCATCAAGGAATGAATGGACACAGATATGTTATACATACACACAATATATATACACCCTTAGCCATAAAGAAGAAATTTTGTCATTTACAACAACATGGATAGACCCTGAGAGCATTATGCTAAGTGGAATAAATCAGAAGGAGAAATATAAATCCTGTATGATTTCACTCATATCTGGAATCTACAAACAAAATAAATAAACAAAACAGAACAAAAACAAACTCATAGATAAACAGAGAACAGGTCGGTAGTTACCAGAGGGAAATGGGCTGGGTGGGTGAAAGGCAAATGGATGGTAACCAGACTGTTGGGAGTGATCACTTCATAATGAATACAGATGTTGAATTAAAGTGTTCTACATCTGAAACATAAAAATTTTTCCTTGATACTGGGTCTTGTTCTGAAGGGCATACCAAATTGATTTAAATATCACTGCTGTCCTCAAGGAGCTTAAATTTAGTTAAAGTGGTAAGACAGGAGTATGAATATTCAATCATAATTGGGGAAGACATGTAGGGAAACAATTTATGCACTGCCAAATATTTAAAGAGAAATTGCAGTTATTGTAAATGGAGCATAATGACAGCCCTACAAAGTGTTAAATTGCCCTTAGAGCCTTGAAATAATTAACAAAATATCTCCAGTGGAAAATCAGCCATTTTCCAGTTATTACTCAAGCCTTCCCCACTTAGATTCTGTGCATAATTTCAGAAGCTTTTGTGTAGTAACAGTGATTCATCTTGTATTTTATGCAGTCTTTTCTGGAATTATTGTTTGTATCTCTAAATACAGTCCACACAAGGATCAGATTTTCAATGCAATATTAATGTTACATGTGCATAGAAATGTTCTCATTTACCTGTCTTCGCTGTTCTTATTCTAGTACTTTAAAAGCATTTGCAGCTGAGTCGTTTGTTTCTCTTATAGTGTGAGATGGGCTTATAGCTCATATATAGAGGAGGTGTAATAGCTAAACAGTTTTTATTTTAGCCTGGAGGATCATAGATCTTCCCCTTGGGATTTATGCCGTCATTTCAAACCCCAAGCTAAGAAAAATGTATTGTCAGGCTTGCTTTACCATTCTTCCAAATGAAAGTTTAATCAACTTGACATTTACAGTAAGGAGTATCTTGGTGACAGCATTTATGGAGCATACAGAAATCTCTATCTAAAAGTAAATATGAAAATATGGTATATAGGAGGATGGTTGAGTGTCAAATCAAGACTCCAAGTCGAAAACACTCCTCCAGTGCTGAGGGAAACAGCTGAGAAGACATGGTCTCATGTTTTAGAGGCTATGCTATTTCCTTCAACATTTATAAGTTTTATGAGAAAAAGAGTTCCTTAGCCAAAGAACTTTGGGAAACACCTCATTCAAACAAAGGCAAAAAATGTTCACAATTTCTCAGAACTTTTAGGATGTGAATATACTTAATTGGAGACTTAAAATGGTTAGAATGGGTAAATTTTATTTTTTACCACAATTTAAAAAATCATGTGATTTTTCAATATAGCAATATATATATTGTAAATAATGCTGCAATGAATATAGGTATGCATATCTCATTGATTTTTCAATATAGCATTTTTTTTCAAAAAATGAAATTGTTTGAATATTTAAAGTTATTTCTTGCTACAAAAAAATTACTGGTAAAGAAATCTGTTCATTAGAATGGAAATTTAACGGTTTCAAGATAATCTCAATTGGAGTATAATAAAAATATTTGGGGTTATGGTGAAACTCTCTTAAGTTGTATGACTCATAAATAAAGAGAATTTTTAAATTTTCAAATTAGGTTATTTTCCTAAGTATACATTACAATCACTATAGAATAAAAACATAATCCCTAGGAAATTGCATATTTTTTAATTAACCTTTATTATCCTGAGTTGAGAAATTTATTCCTAAATTTTAACCTTTGAGACTCTAAACTTATTATTACTATTTTAATTTCCTATAGAATTCAGACTAGTCTTACACAAACATCTATCATTTTTAAGGAAGAGAATGTGCCTTGGAATGGGGGAAATATGCATCTGTACTTCTTTCTTCCTTAGCTCCGCCTTACAGCACTGTTTGGCTTTTCTGTTTTGTATGTATAGTATTTATAAAATGCACAATTCCTCTGGGCATCTGAGGGAATGTGTGACAGAAATACAGACCCCACACAGTACTTAATAATCATGCTTAGCTGAATTAGAAAAGCAAGATATATATAGCAACACAAAACCTCCTCTCACATCTCGAGCATTTGCTGCCCACTCCCCTTTTATGCAGCACAGGGCAGGTGCTTCCAGGAAACAGATATGGGGCTTACAATGAACAAATGACAACAAAAACACAAATATTCCTACCACATAACCAAATCCAGCTTGTGTGAAAGACTTTATTCACTAGGTACAAATGGAGTGGTAAGTGCCCTCAGCAAGGTGGTAACTGAAGAGGCAGCTGTAGGAATTCCAGGTGAGAATTACAGGCACAGCTACCTTTTGCCTTCTTATGGCCCCAGAACAGAGTTTTAGGAACTATGAGTGATTAAAGAAGGAGGCGTGGAAAACTGTTACAGGGTCAGTGTTTCAGGAACAAAGTAGGAGGATTTGAAGGAAAGATGACTCCAGGCGAGCCCAGGACAACAGAAAGGCCCAATTTAAGGGAACTGAAACCATCTCTGGAGACAACAAAAATGTCTTTCTTCATGAAAGTGTCTCTAATGAGCTCTAAGGTAAATAGACGTTTCCATAGCACTGAAGAGGATAGATGATCATGGTCTAAGTCTCACCCAATTCACACTTTCCTATGTAACCCTGGAGGACATGAAGACTAAAGGCTGTGGGGAGGCTGCCTGGACATATGCATAAGGAAAGAGATCTGCTCGGAGTTCCCACCTATTATCTTCTTCCCCTTGAATCTCCAGAAGAGCTTTCTAGAAAGAAAGGCCCTTATGGGTGGGAATGCAAAGGAGAGAGGGAGCACTGAAGTCAGCCTCATGCCCTACTCCAGTGTTTTTCAAACGTGGAAGATGCCATAGAGAGACTTCATCAGGATAATGCAGAGAGGAAGTCCATGCAGAAGGCAGGAAAAGGAGCCCAGCCCCAACTGCAGGCTAGGATAGAATAAGAATAATTACTATGAGAGTTTCTGGAGAATTCTGAAAGCTTTCAGCACTCCATAGTTCATTATTTTTGTGTCCCCCTCTGTTTCAGACAGTATTAGGAGCAAAAACCTAAAATAAAAAGTGTGTGTGATCTTTTAATTCTGGGTCAAAAAAGCTCTAGAAAGCAAAGACTGTATCTTAATTACATACACAGTCTTGAGAGTGAGAGCAGCTAGAGAGAAGGGAGAGAATCAACTACATCCCTGAGATCTGGGATTCATGAGAGGCCATGGGAAAGCCTGCTTGGGACAGAGCAGGGGACCCAGGAGTTTCATCCAAAAGAGATTCCACAGCGGTTCTCTCCAAATAACTGATTTTAACTAACATGATTAGTTTTTCAATTGAACTGCTTTAAGGAGACTACAATTGAATCATTTCTACTAGACATCCCATATTATAGTATAAATTAGTATGCTGAACTATAAGATAAAAAAGAAAACCATCTTTTCAAGCTCCAGTGTAAGGCAAAAACAACAGGAGATCCTAAATCTAGTTACTAAATGATTTGTACATTTTTTTCTCTAACAGTGAGTCATCTGCATTAAGAGTTGTACCTAGAGAAATTTTGATTCTAGCAAAAACCATTAAATGTATCATCTTGACTCACAATTTCAGAGAATCTGTGCTGCATTCTTTTCTCCCAGGTCTCTTTATTTCCGTATCAGTAGTGACACAAGGTTAAATGTCATCATTATTCTCTTCTATTTATACAAATTAAACATTATTCTGCTTTATGGCTTCCTGCTGAGGCATCTTTTTATATTAGTTCCTGCATCGTATTATTTGAGTGGTCTGACTTCATGGACAGTTCCAAAACACATCAAGCTTTTTCTTGTTGCAGGTTCATTTTCTATACCAACTCCCAAATACCTGAAAGTGGTTCTTAAACCTTTCCATGCACAAAAGTCACCTGCGATCTTGTTGAAATGCTGACTCCTGGTTTCACACTTAAGAACTAGTTTGCCCAGTAATTCAATTATAGATGATCCTTGGATCCTGTTTTAACAAGCACTGCTCCACTTTTCCCTTTTCTTCCCCCTAATAGAGCCTCTCCACATAGATTTGTACTGCAGACTCTAGAGTGGTATGTTGACCTCTGATTTGGCCTAGAATAGTTTATCTTTTTGCACTGTTTCATGTGGTTCTATCTCAGTTCTAAATTCTACTGAACACGCCTGGGAGGAACCCCATAGTAAGTAATGTACAATGATATTGCATGGAAAGTTCATGGAACAAAGATCCTTTGATGGCAGAATGATAGAGTTGTTTATAGCCTTGAAGACAACTGGAGAAAGAGGCCATGGGATAAAGCAAAGGCATTCAACAAAGGAAGTGCAGTGTGGGGATGGGGTGCAACCCCTCCCCCAGTGCCACTATAGGTGTGGGAACATGGAGGCAATGCATAAGCAGTGTGGAGCCCCACAGAGCTCAGGCTCCTAACTCCATCTCCTTTATGTGCTGTGTTGCCTGTGGACTTTAGAGTACCCAACTAGAAAAGAAAATTTTATTATGTGATCTTGAAAAATCCCTTTCGATGCTATAGATTCTGGGAATTTACTCCTATGTAGGCGAAGTACCAGAAAGACTGGGGTTACACTAAGGAAGGACTTTCTGGCTGCGAAAGTTGTCAGTTCCTTTGTTCTCAGCTCTCTTTTCCTAATTTCAAATTATTTGCTCATTAAATTTTTATCTGCATATTTTCTCCACTGTTTCTAATTTCTTAAGAGAGGCAACACCATTTGATGTTATACGTAGTTATTCCGAGACTTTTTAGCACATGGGTATTCTTTCCTGCCACTTCTTGTGAGAAGTGTCTTCTTTGAAGATTTTTGCATCTGAGAATCTTCCTGAGACATTCTGTTTTATTGTCCTGTCTGCTTTTTGCCAATATCTGTAAAACCATTTTCCATTTCATCTCACAATTTCTCTTTTCCTTTGCTCTGTAAATGTGCATATCATAATATAGTGACATAAGTCTCCAGGCTCCTTCCAGCCCTAAAAGAATGTGTATAGTTTTATAAATAAGGTTTGTATAAAGTGGATTCCTATTATTAGTCTAGTTGATAGGTATAATTTAAGTATCTTTCCTTTAACAATACAAATGATCATGGGGAAGAAGATTAATTCTTAAATTTTCCTTATAATTTCAGCTACAAGTATTTCAGATTTGTTTCTCTTGTCTCTCTTTTGTAACAATATATTTTAAATGTTTATTTAATTTTGTTTGATGCTAAGTATTATCACTTTTTATTAAGGGAAAATAAAGACAAATTTAAAAGGAAATATATTAATTACAATCCCCTCAGTTTACTACAGAACTTTTCACTCCTTCATGTTGTTGACATGAATATTTTAACAAAATTATATTCTATATAGCATATGCCATCTTGTAATCTTGTTAATATATCAAATATTAATTCAATCATATTTTCTTTTTGCACATTTAGGTTTGCTAGCCTATTATTTTTTGACACTGCTAGCACTATCTTCATGCAAATAGCTTTTCACTACTTTAAGATGATATCTTCAGGACAGGATAGTTAAGTCAAAAGATAGGAATACTTTGGAATTTCCTGATAAAAATTATATTATTTTCCAAAATGGGTTATATAAATTTGCATTCCCACCCTCAGTATAAATGTACTAAACATAACATTATTCTAAGCAGTTACTCATCTTTAAAATATTGTAGTCAAATACATGTAAGAAAATATGGTTAAAAGGGTAAATTTTAAGTGTACAAATTAGTGGTATTAAGTGCATCCATAATATTGTACAAACATCACTATCCATTTCTAGAACTTTTGAAAAACGATCCTACACAGAAACTCTGTGCCTATTAAACAATTTCTCATTCTTCCCTCCTCCCAGTCTCTGGTAACTTGTCTTCTATTTTTTGTGTCTATGAGACCTATTTACATGGAATCATGCAATATTTTTCTTTCATGTTTGGCTTATTTCACTCAGCAAAATGTTTACGCTTCATCCATATTGTAGCATCTACCAGAATTTCATACTTTTTCAAAGCTACATATTATTCTTTTGGATTTACATACCACATTGTGTTTATTCATCTGTCAAGCCTTTGGATTGCTTCCACCTTTTAGCTGTTGTGAATAATGCTGCTTTGAACACTGGTATACAATGTCTGCATTCTTAACTTTCAATTCTTTTAAATATATACTGAGGAGTAGAATTGAGGAATTATATGGTAATTTTATGCTTAACTTTTGAGGGATGGTATTCTCTTAATGGTTAAAAAAAGTTCTGTTTTACTTGGTATTTTATTTTTTATAAGATTGAGTGTTTTCTTCACCTATATTGCTTTACATTACATCTTCTAGGAATTATAATTCATGGCCTCTGTTCACTTGTTGATTCCCCCCCACTCCCGGCCCATTTCTCTGAGTGAGTTCCATGGTGGGCATCTGCTCCTTTGGTCTGCTGAGTCCTTTCCCTTTCATACCTGGATTTTCATTTAGGAACTACCGCTCTTCTGCAGGCTACACTGGTGAGGCATCCAGCATGTCCTTATTCCCTGGCCAATTACACGGCCCCTGCAATTCGAATTTTAAGAATGAAGCAAAAAATAGAAAATGATGAAAGCTACAATAGGATTTGCACAGCTTCTGAGAAGACTGCTCAGCCATTAGAGTTTCTGTTTCCATATTTACATACTTCCCCCATTTTCCAGTTTAGTTTTACAAGCTACATAATAAAACTTAATTCCAATTTTTTAAAATAAAATTTTTAGACTTGGTTTCTATTGTTTTAACTATATAGTCCTTAATCAAATTTTATATAATTTTTTTGCCAGTTCATTTACTTTTAAATTTTAGTTTTGCTATTTATATTATTTTATATTTAGTTTTATTATTTTTACTGTTTGTTTGTTTGTTTATTTATTTATTTATTTCTAAAGATTTTATTTATTTGACAGAGAGAAACACAGCCAGAGAGGGAACACAAGCAGGGGGAGGGAGAGAAAGAGAAGCAGGCTTCCTGCCGAGCAGGAGGTCCAATGCGGGACTTGATCCTGGGTCTCCAGGATCATGACCTGAGCTGAAAGCAGTCGCTTAACCAACTGAGTCACCCAGGCGCCCATTTTTACTGTGTAGAAGATTGCAATTTTGTGGAATTTTGTAAGGTTAAGGTTTTGGATCTTTTTATATGCTCTTTTCCCAATGCTTCCAAAGCTAAAATACTACCTTCCCTTTGTCAGTCAATAATACAATCAAAAGAGAAAGTGAAGAGATTAATCTGAATTGTTCTAATGTGTGCCCATTTTCTATTATTTTTTAAAGGTTTTTTCTTCACACTTTCTAGTACCAAGCAACTTTAGTTGTGTGGTGTTTGTTTGTTTAAATAGGTCCAACTAGTCAGGCTCTCCTTGCGTTTGACTTTAGGGTGAAATAGCTAACTTTCCTCTTTTGGAAGAATCCACTCCAAAGCTCTTAACACAGTTGAGAAAAAAATATATATGTACATATTCATTTATTTATTTATTTATATGTATGTGTGTGTGTGTGTGTAATCATATTTTTAATTTATTTTAGGAAGGCAGGAAGTAGTGGAAGCATGTTCATAGCTGTTCTTTCTCTTCCCAGTCTTATATCTTTTTCATTCTAGTACAGCAAAGATGAGAATCATACAGGAGGCAAGAGAGTGGCTCTGGATTGTAATCTAGGAGATGGAAGCAACAGTGGGTGCTGGAAGAGTGCCTTAATCAAGAGCAAGTGCCACAAGGGAGAATGTAGAATAGGAGAGCATCAACTAAGGGTAAATGACGAAAATAATGGAGGCTCATTCCTGGCCTCATGCTAAGGGTCTAACCTCAGAGTCTAAAACAGATGTAATAACAGTAAACTAAAATTTTCTTACTGCAAGAAATCTTACACAGAGCTAAATATCTACAGTAGGAAAGCAGACTGGCTGCTGAAGTCAAGCCTATCTGATCTCTTCTTATCTTGCAACGGTCCCTTACGATACCCTTGGGACTCTGTGATTCTACAGGACATGATTTGAAAACGACTGGCTTAAAGGAAAAGAGGCATCATACATCATGACAATTTGTGCCCAGGAGAAAATGGCTGACAGTAGCTTAAATAACACCTCTCTCTCTGAAGGAGTTTTCACTAGAATTGGGATCAAAGGCACTGAGCCTCAATAGAGGAATTCCATAAATCAGAGTGAGTAGAAAAACTGGCAGGGGAGGGAGGTGGTGGCAGGCATGGAACGAATTCAACAGTTTTAAAATCATGAATGTATCCTGTCATCTACTCCCTGAAGTGCTGGCCACAGACAATTTATTGTGAGTCATCATCATCACAAGACACCTACCTTCTAAGGAAGCCCTCAGTGCACTCTTCACACAAGTTGATACTAATTCTACTAACTAGGCTATCTCATGTATACACCTAACAATAAATATATACTTGAATTGATTCCCAAGAAAGATTGGGAGAGAAGAATAAACTTTGAATACAATTATGGCAAATTAGAAGAGTTTAAGATTCTCTCCAAGTCAATCAAACCAGGCTAACATATTTAAAGGGAAAATGGCAAGTGGTGATTATTTAGCATCTGAGAGCCTGACAGAGGGTTTTGTTTGTACTCTCAGCCAAAGAACTGAATGTTCCATAATGTCACTGAAGAATGAAATGTCATCTAGTGGAATTAATGGCTGATCAATTTAGAGCAAGTCAAAGAAACTATTACTTTGGGCCACATTGAGCCAACCTGTGATAGCCACTACCACAGGAGGTTATCGAGTTGAAGACTGTCATTGGATTTAAAGCAGACTGAATAACTTTGTGATTAATAAATGCCAGTCCCAGATCTTCATATCTAGATAAAAGGGGTGATAAAAGTACATATTTGAGAGCACAGACCAATTGCAGCAGGGGCAGAAACAGGGATCTTTTCTCTTGTAAACACCGATAATGCAACTAGCCGTTCTGAACCCAGTAAGCATTTTACCCCTCTGCTCTCACTAGGTTTTGCCCCACCCCCCCACAAGCAGAGTTCTGTGTCCTTGCCCAGGAGGAGGGCTGCCACAGACTTAAGTATTTAAGATGGTCAGTGCAATGCCTATGCTGAGCTTCTGCAGCCCATGAGATAAAACCAACAAGCAAACACAAGTCAGGAGTTTTTTCTTACCACCCTTATTTACCCACTCCATCAGCCTCAAACTGGAGTTCCATTCTGCAGACCAAAATAAATGGCGGGTCTCCCCTTTCTCTATCAGCTGAGTACCTGTTTCCTGCTAGTCCGTTCTGTGCTCTTATCTTCAACAATGAAGATTCTCTATGTTTAAACATCTGCTCATGGTTTCTATGCATCCTCCCACCCTGATAATCTGAGTTGGATCAGGAAGAAATATGAAGAATCCCTGAACACTCTCCTTTACACAGGTGTTCAAAAAACAAAAGTCAAAAAATGCAAGTAGGTAATGTGTGTGCATCACCCCAAGACAAGAATGTTAACTTCCTGAAATAGAAGCAACACTTTTTAAATTTTTACTATGTTACAAGTACACTACAAAATTTAAACATATAACAGTATTTTGGTTTATAGGTGAAATACAAAACAAAAAATTTAAAAATTTCTAATTCCAATTCTTCTGAATTAGAATTCTAAAACTAACATTTTTTTTTTCTTAAATAAGATGTAGTAAGTCTTCATTTCTCTTTGAAATGGACAGTCCAGAATTTGGCCTTAAATCCCTTAATTGGGAACAATATTTAGTTTTATTCTATTGCATAATGGAGAACAGATGTATCCAAATGCAGTTACTTCCAAACATAGTTTGGTTTTATATTTAGAGTAACTACTCTCAAGACATTTAAAGAAATCTAATTTTCCAACACCATCGTATTTAGCATTCAGTATATGATCCTGCTATAGGATTTTATTTGATATCTCTTCATTCATCCTATCAGCATTAATTTTGAAAGATGAAGTGAATAACATTAATTTTTAAGAAGTTTGAAGGAGAGAATCCTGTTTGGAATTGAATTTTTTAAAGCTATAACCTGAGAATACTTATAATGTCCAATTCTGAAAACCAATTTTACAAACTAATTGTTTGCCAAAGAAAGTTTTCCTAAAATTAAGATAACCAAAACATGTATTTTAAAATTTATAAGCTCTTTTACATTTGTATTAATAGATTATTTTTCACAGTAGCATTACTTATTTGGTTCAAAACAGGACTCTATTGAAATTTCTATTGTTTTTCTGAATTCATTGAAATTTCCATCATACATTGTCTTTGTGTGGTTAGTTCATAATGTCTTAAGTTGCACTCTTTTGAAAAAGACATGCTTTGCATATTGTAAACATGTAAGAGAAGCCTTTTAACTTTTTATTTGAATTCCAGTTAACATAAAGAGTAATATCAGTTACAGGTGTACAATATAGTGATTCAACACTTCCGTACAACACCCATGCTCATCACAACAAGTATACTTCTTAATCCTCATCACCTAACAAACCCATTCCCCCACCTCCATTCCGTAAATCATCAGTTTGTTCTCTATTGTTAAGTGAAATCATAGGGTATTTTGTCTTTCTGATTTACTTCACTTAGCACGATATTCTCTAACTGGCAAGATTTCATTCTTTTTATGGCTGAGTAATATTCCATTTTGTGTTTTGTGTGTGTGTGTGTGTGCGCGCGCGCATGCGCGCGCACGCGTGTGCGTATATAAATATACATCTGAGGACATTTGGACTGTTTCACTGATTTGGCTATTGTAGATAATGCTGCTATAAACATTGGGATGCATGAATCCCTTTGAATTAGTATTTTTATATTCTTTGGGTAAATATCTAGTAGTGCAATTGCTGGATTGTAGGGTGGTTCTATTTTTAACTTTTCGAGGAACTTCCACACCATTACCCACCAACAATGCAGGAGGATTCCCCTTTTTCCACATCCTCACCAACACCAGTTTTTTGTGTTGTTGATTTTAGCCATTCTAACCCATGTGAGGTGATAGCTCATTGTAGTTTTGATTTGTATTTCCCTGATGACCTGTGATGTTGAACATCTCTTAATATGTCTGTTGGTTCCATATAAATTTTAGGATTGTTTGGTACTGGCACAAAAACAGAGAAATAGACCAATGGAACAGAGTGGAGAGCCCACATATGGACCCACAAATCTATGGTCAAATCATCTTTGACAAAGCAGGAAAAAATATCCAGTGGAGAAAGGACAGTCTTTTCAATAAATGGTGCTGGGAAAATTGGACAGCTACATATAGAAGAATGAAACTAGACCATTCTCTTA